>SJYC01073195.1:0-67659 GCA_006408675.1 Madoqua kirkii
GTAATGCTCAAAATTCTCCAAGCCAGGCTTCAGCAATACATGAACTGTGAACTTGCTGATATTCAAGCTGGTTTTAGAAAAGGCAGAGGAACCAGAGATAAATTGCCAACATCCACTGGATCATGGAAAAAGCAAGACAGTTGCAGAAAAACATCTATTTCTGCTTTATTGACTATGCCAAAGCCTTGAATGTGTGGATCACAATCAACAGTGGAAAATTCTGAAAGAGATAGGAATACCAGACCATCTGACCTGCCTCTTGAGAAACCTATATGCAGGTCAGGAAGCAACAGTTAGAACTGGACATGGAACAACAGACTGGTTCCAAATAGGAAGAGGAGTACGTCATGGCTGTATATTGTCACCCTGCGTATTTAACTTCTATGCAGAGTACATCATGAGAAACCCTGGGCTGGAAGAAACACAAGCTGAAATCAAGATTGACGGGAGAAATATCAATAACCTCAGATATGCAGACGACATCACCCTTATGGCAGAAAGTGAAGAGGAACTAAAAAGCCTCTTGACAAAAGTGAAAGAGGAGAACGAAAAAGTTGGCTTAAAGGTCAACATTCAGAAAACGAAGATCATGACATCTGGTCCCATCACTTCATGGGAAATAGATGGGGAAACAGTGGAAACTGTCAGACTTTATTTTGGGGGGCTCCAAAATCACTGCTGATGGTGACTGTAGCCATGAAATTAGAAGATGCTTATTCCTTGGAAGAAATGTTATGACCAACCTAGATAGCATATTCAAAAGCAGACATTACTTTGCCGACTAAGGTCCATCTAGTCAAGGCTATGGTTTTTCCTGTGGTCATGTATGGATGTGAGAGTTGGACTGTGAAGAAGGCTGAGTGCCAAAGAATTGATGCTTTTGAAGTGTGGTACTGGAGAAGACTCTTGAGAGTCCCTTGGACTACAAGGAGATCCTAACAGTCCGTTCTGAAGGAGATCAACCCTGGGTGTTCTTTGGAAGGACAGATGCTAAAGCTCAAACTCCCGTACTTTGGCCACCTCATGTGAAGAGTTGACTCATTGGAAAAGACTCTGATGCTGGGAAGGATTGTGGGCAGGAGGAGAAGGGGACAGCAGAGTATGAGATGGCTGGATGGCATCATGGACTCAATGGACGTGAGTCTGAGTGAACTCCGGGAGATGGTGATGGACAGGGGGGCCAGGCGTGCTGTGCTTCATGGTGTCGCAGAGATCAGACATGTTTCACTCAACCATTCCTACATGATGGGGCCCCAGTGAAGACTCTCCATACCAAGGCTTATTTGAGATTCCCTGGTTGGCAATACTCTGCATGTACTGTCATCCATATGCCAGGGAAGTGATGCTATCTTCCTTCCATGGGGAGAAGAAACCACATGTGGTACTTTTCCTGCACTCTGCCCTATGTGTCTCTCCCCTTGGCTGATTTTAATCTGTGTCCCCTTCCTGTAATAAGCTGTGAGTATAACAGCTTCTAGCGAGTCATTTGAATTCTTCTAGTGAAATATTGAAATCTGAGACTCTCCAAAACAGCAATCGGTGTCAGGAGTGAGGGTGGTTTTATGAGCTATTCCCCCTACTTCACAGTTGGCTAATTTTGCAGTTGAAATCTGGATTGGGATTTGCTAGATCAGCCCTGACTTACTGAAACACATGGTTTGGGAAGAGAAAGGCTGAGAGGGCAGGGATTGACAAACCTTCAATTCCTGGACAGCTACCAAGTTATCCATGGTATGGAACTATGTCAGCACTGTGATCAGTTGGTAGAGGTAAGAATTATTATTGGAATTTGGAAATGGTAGACTCAGATGCCGAGGATTTGGCTCATTGAATATGTAAGGAAATGGAAAATAACAAGAAGCAAGCTATATATACAATTCGTGGTTATTATTATCTGTAATGGAGAAGACTCTTGAGAGTCCCTTGGACTTCAAGGAGATCCAACCAGTCCATCCTAAAAGAGATCAGTCCTGGGTGTTCACTGGAAGGACTGATGTTGAAGCTGAAACTCCAATACCTCGGCTACCTGATAACGAAGAACTGACTCATCTGAAAAGACCCTGATGCTGGGAAAGATTGAGGGCAGGAGGAGAAGGGGATGACAGAGGATGAGATGGTTGGATGGCATCACCGACTCAATGGACATGGGTTTGGGTGGATTCCGGGAGTTGGTGATGGACAAGGAGGTCTGGCGTGCTAGCGTGCTGCGGTTCATGGACTCGCAGAGTCAAACATGACTGAGCGACTGAACTGACTAATTATCTGTAATAGCTAAACTGGAAGTAGAAGAGTGATGGAGTAGAATCTGATGATGAACCAAGTCCAGATTTCAGCCAGTCTGAGATGTGGTCACTAGCCTTAGGGTCACCTCTGAAGGGAAACTTTTTTCCGGGACAGCAGACAGCATGTCTACAACCTCTGGTCGCTAAGAAGTTTGTCCAGGTTGGAAGACAGCAAGACCAAGAAACTACTGAAACCAGAGCGGAGAGTGTGAAGTAGTTCTCTCCCACATGCTGCAGCTAGAGAAAGCTTGAGCACAGCAACGAAAACTCGGTGCAGTCAAAAATGAAACAAGTAAATAAATAACTAAAAATTTAAAAGGTTGTGAAAGTCACTAATTTAGGGACAACATCCTTAGCTTAGAATCTTGCAATTTAAAAGGTTGTGAAAGTCACTAATTTAGGGACAACATCCTTAGCTTAGAATCTTGCAAAATGGAAGAATACATTTTTGTTGATCTAGTACCCACAGCTCATTATTAAACAAATACAGATATCTGTGTATGAACCAGACCCACGGGAGATTATTCCTAAACCAATGGACTGGATAAAAGCTGTGATAGCACTTGTTTACTCTGAAGAAGGGGGATTATTCCTATAAATGCCTGGTGGGGCTCCTCCTATGAAGGGGCTGATATACTTTGTATGCAAACCCTGGTGGATTAGTTTTCTAGGATCATGGTATTTACCTTAGTTAACAAGATACTGTACCAGTTTGGACCACTGAGTCACATTTCCTCAGCTCAAGGAACACACTCATCCTCAGAGTAATAGTTTGATAGAGAATATACTCAGTCACTCAGTTGTGTCTGACTCTTTGTGACCCCATGGATCATAGCTCACCAGATTTCTCTGTCCATAGGACTTTTCAGGCAACAGTACTGGAGTAGGTTCCCATCTCCTCCTCCAGGGGATCTTCCCAACCCAGGGATAAAACCATTATCTCCTGCGTCTCCTGCATTGGCAGGCAGATTCTTTACCACTGATCCACCTGGGAAGCCCTTGATAGAGAATTGGGACAGGCACTGGAACAGTGATTGCCTAAAATAAGCAGTAGATAGAGGCAAGAAAGGCTGGTTTATGTCATCATAAGTGTGTACTCAAACTAAACAAGGTGGATTCAGAGGACACCCACTAGATGGTTTCCTATACAATGCTTCCTACTGGGGGAGAATAGTGTGATCCAACGATTTTTTTCCCATATCACCTCAACTTTTTTCTCTTTTCTACATGTCGACTTTCTTTCTTCCTACCCTATGTAATGATCCCAGTAAGCTGGGACTTTCATACTTACCTAGTCTCTTCCTCACTCTCAAGTTCAAACAGGAGCAGAAACACTTTAAGATCTCCTTCCATATTTTCCCAAAGATTTAATTTCCTTTTAAATCTTGTCAATTAAGCCAAAATATTTTCCCCCGCCATTCATTGGCTTGTTCAGCTGGCTCATGTGATAAAAAGGGTCTGCTAGGTAGATGTGTTTCTGCAGTCATTATTATCTTTAAAGCACTCAGCAAAGTCTGGCCCAGCACTTTCTGGAACATACTCCAGGCATTCACCTTTGAGCTTAAACACCCTGGCCATCCACTCCAGTATACTTGCCTAGAAAATCCCATGGACAAAGGAGCCAGGCAGGCTATAATTCTTGGGGTCACAAAGGTTCCGACATGACTGAGCGACTGAGCACCCTGTTAGAAGTCTACCTCTGCTGAGCCCAGAGGCTTCACTATGTAACAGAGATTTTGATACAGTTTTTGTTCAGGTTTAACTCCAGCTTCAAAAACACTCTTGAGTGACCTGGTCTTTGTTTATAAAGTTGTGAAAGTGTTAGTCTCTCAGTTATGTCCAACTCTATGATCTCATGGACTGTAATCTGCCAGGCTCCTCTATCCATAGAATTCTCCAGGCAAGAATACAGGAGTGGGTAGCCATTCTCTTCTCCAGGGGATCTTCTTGACCCAGTGATTGAACCTGGGTCTCCTGCATTGCAGGCAGATTCTTTACCATTTAAAAAAAAATTTTAATTTATGCTATTTTTGGCTGCATCAGGTCTTAGTAGTGGCATCGGGTCTTAGTAGTGGCATTGGGTCTTAGTAGTGGCATCGGGTCTTAGTAGTGGCATGCGGGCTCAGTAGTTGCAGTGTGCCAGCTTGGTCATTCTACAGCTTGTGAAATCTTAGTACCCTGACCAAGGATTGAATTGTGTCCCCTGAGTTGGAAGGCGGAGCCCTAATCACTGGACTTCCAGGGAAGTCCCAAGTTGACCATTTTTGTACCACCATCCAGAACTTTTTCATTTGATCTCTTAGACTTTTTGACACCATCACCTTTCTGGGAAGAAAGCAATGTGTTGTGATTATGTCAGGACTCTTATCTTACACAAGGGGCAAAGCATTTTATAAAAGCCAACTGTCCACAGGGCACCATTAGTACTAGTGCCAATATCCTCTGATGCTGGGGTCCAACCCCGGTGGATCCAGGGTGATTTGAAGGTGGGGACAGAGTCAGCATCCTTGGAAAAATACATATTTAATTACAGATATATAGAGAGATTAGAAATGGATAGTGTAGTAGGAAGATTAGTGGAGAAAAAGAGGCTGAATAACTTGGAATAGCATCCATGCTCCAGATGGGAATTCAGCCAGAAAAATGGGGAGCAAGAAAGAACAACATGGGGGAGTCAGTCTTTCCAGGAACTGATCCCATTTCTTTATTTTTCAGGTTTTCTTATATACCTTTTGTTACATATAGGGATGAATACAGAGTCACGTGGGGGTCAGCAGTCCTGACCTTTATCAAAATCAGGTGCTTCACATAAATATATTAAAAAAAGGTCTTAGGGGTTTTACATCATCTTCTGGCCATGAGGCCTGCTGACATTTACAACTCTTTCTTTCTGATAACCAAAAATCTTATTTTTTCCAAGGATGTTTTCTTCTTAAACCAGGCACCACCCTCCAAATAAAGTTGCATTCCTATAGGGTGAGGGTGTAGTGAGTTACAATCAAGAAAGGAATTTATTTAACCCAAGGTTAACCTGATCAATCTTAAAGGTTAATACTTATTTTTCCTATATGCTAGTTATATTCATTATAAGAGCAGGGAATATGGAGAGTTAGCAGTAAACATCATCCCAACAAATAAAAACCTTTCACCAATGTTCCCCTTAAGATCTATTTAGTCTTAAGATAGTGATAAAGTTACATTTTTACGTAGCAAGGACACAGTGATTTATAACAAAGTACAGTGATCTATAACAAAAGAGGAAATTCATTAACTCAAAAAGTCTAATATTGCTAACATCAAAAACTACTATATTTCCTTTTCTATATTCCAAATACATTGATTAATATATTCCCAGGTGCCTAAGGATATGGAGGCCTAGCAGCAATCATTGACTCATCAATGAGAAAAGCCCTATGCTAATACTCCAAACTCTCTGTGCTGTTTATGGTTGAGAGGTTGTCACACAAGCTAGTATGTCAGCAGACAGGTTTGACCTGAGACACCCTTGTCCCAACTAGGGCAGGGAATTAGCAGCAATTATTGGCACAACAGTCTTCCCTGGTGGCTCAGAGGTTAAAGCGTCTGCCTCCAATGCAGGAGACCCGGGTTCAATCCCTGGGTTGGGAAGATCCCCTGGAGAAGGAAATGGTAACCCACTCCAGTATTCTTGCCTGGAGAATCCCATGGACGGAGAAGCCTGGTAGGCTACTGTCCACAGGGTCGCAAAGAGTCGGACACGACTGAGTGACTTCATTCACTCATTGGCACAACAAACGAAAAACTCTTCACCAATATAATTCCTAACCAACCCACTATACTAATAATTTCTAACTTCCCCAAAGAATTTGCCTTTAATAAGTCTAAAATATCTCGTGCCTCTCATGGTTGGGTGGCTGTAAACAATTACTGGACAAACCTGTAACTCCCTTCAGAGTTCTTTAAGTTGAAATACTCTTGTCATGCCCAGGAATTTTTATTAACTTGGAGCTGCAAGTTTACTCCTTTTCCGAGAGAAATGGTTATGGGGGAGAGCCCCCCATAAAGTCAGAGGTGTAGGTGAGAGCACAAAACAGACTCTGGTTTTGGGGTAGATGCTTGGGAACAGGGGATTTCCAGAGGCTTGATCATGCCTTTGCATATGCCAAGCCTCCTTCCTCAAGACCTTTGCCATGGGCGGAGTTCCTCACGCTGGCCCCTGGCACTCCGAGATACACCTTTCATTTCCAGATACTGAACAAAATATGAAATTTGTCTTGGCTTTTGATTGTCTCAGGTACCACTTTGCAGTAGAAAATTTTTCTTGAATTTTACCGTTATTTACCCATTAATGAATGTTGTAGCATGACATTCATTGGTGAAAGCTGTCAACTTACCAACCTGGATACAGAAGAGGTTGTTTTCAGTTTATTACATAAAAACCTTTTTAGGATAATATGAGAAGTCATAAATACATCAATGTATCCTGCTACGGACAGTTTTCAGTGTCTTATGTCAAGTCTGTGCACGTATTTTACTCACTATAATTTTACATGCTGTAATTAGGAGGTTTTCATATCTCTGGAACTTGTCCTTTTCAGGCAGTAAGTTTCCTACCCATCACTTGCTTCCTGAGCTTTTTCACTGACTTTTTTTTTTTTTTGTAAATGAAAGATTTTCTCTGTTTGCTTTGAGATTCCAGTAGCCATTAGAAATATTCAGCACTTTTCTGGGTCAAATGGCTGTAATTTATTGTTAAGTGGCTTTTCCATTTTGCTGGAGCTGTTGCTGCATTTGTAAGTTGTTCGCCTCAAACGAAGCATAGCGCTCTAGGATAACTGGATTATCAACATGTGTAAAATCCATTGTGGGGTAGTTTTCATTGTAAAGAGGAGTCCCCCGCCCCGCCCCTGCCAATAGGCCGTTTTTTCGCAATGGTGCAGTGGAATGACTCAGAAGACTGTAATTCTTCATCATTTATCAGAATTGTCCATGGGGCTCAGCCTAGAACTCTCATCTTCCTTCTCACATCTTATCTTCAAAAATTGCCAGTAATGTACAAATGCAGTATAAGTATAAAACAGAAGGGCCGAGTAACTTAATGAGAGAATTGCGAGAGACAGAAAAATCCACAGTACAATTGAGTTCTTTTTTTTTTTCTTCTTCTTCTTTTAAATGTTTATTTGGCTATGCTGAGTTTTAGATGTAGAATGTGAGATCTAGTTCCCTCACCAGCGATTGAACCCAGGCCCCCTGCATTGGGAGTGTGAAGTTTTAGCCAATGGACCACCAGAGAAGCCCCCTCAACCCCAATTTTCTTTAATATATATAGGTACAATTCACTTCCAGGCTACATAATCCAAGTTTTGTGACATTTGCAACAGCAAACCTCTTGTAGGGCAGCTGGGGGACATGAAAATTTCCTTCTGATTTTTTGTTAACCCTGTAGAGCTCCTTCATCCCTGCCAGATGTTCAGTGGTATGTCGGGGAAGGTTGGAGAGGTAAATCCAGAGGGCAAGGCTGACATCATTGGTTTGCGCAATACACAGTGCTAACCAATTGTCAATGTCCTTCTCCCTCACAAATCAAAAACTGAGATGCGTTCAACCAAATGACCACAGTTCTACCCTCACTGCCATAGGAGGCTTCAAAAGCACTCTGATTAAATTGCTAATGGAGCTGCTCTGTCTCACTGGGCAGTTTCAACATCACCTAATTTGCAAAGTTTAAGACATGTTTATGATTATTTTTCAGTCTTCATCTCTCTTGGACACTTGATGGAGAAACTCAGACTGAGAGGTTTATAAGTATGCTCAATTTTGCCAGCTTAATAAACAATGACACCCTATTTTTGTCTCCAAGACCCAGATAATGATCAATTTTAAGTGAAATTATGAATTTCAGTTACCTGGGAAGTCCCTTCCCTGATGTGACCAGAAGAACTAGGTGTGTTTTGTCAGGTTTCATGACCAGTCTGGGCTGCTCACTGGTGTAGCTAAGAGCTCCCACTAAGCGAGAGGATCCAGCAGGCTCTGCTGGGGTGTCGCTCCCTTGGAATGGACCTCAGCTGGGCTACTATTTCTACTGCCACCAACACCCCTGCCACCTCTTTGTTTAACTTCCTTGTTCCGCCTTAAAGTGGCAACTGTCTCAATTATTCCCCTTCTCCCTTTTTACCTCAGACACTTCAATCAGCCCTCTCAGAAAAGCACTTAAACTTTCAAGTGACAAAATAAAATTTAAAGTATCTGTTCTCAGAAGCCATAAAGGAACAGATTGAAAAATTTGTGTAAAAATTTGAACTTCTGTTTGGCAAAAGACAAGACAGACTGTGAAAGTGTAATTGCAGAACATATGATAAAATGGCTAATTGCCTTAATTTGCAAAATAACCCTCATGCAAATGAGTGAGAGAAAGTAAAACAACTCAGAAGAATATAGGCAAGTTATAAGACAAGACAGTTCACAGGAAAAGTATAAATGGTTTATAAAATTATGGAAACATATTCATCTCATTCATATTTAAAAACATGGAGATCAAAACATCAATAATCTTTCAACTTTTAGACTGGAGAAAAAGAAAAGCTTTATAATATTCAGAGCTGGCAAAATTATGGGGAAGTAAGTACTTTTAGATGTTTTTAGATGGGGTTTTATTTTGTTGCAACTTATGGGAAAGCAATTTGGCAATATCTATCAAGTATTTAATTGTATGTATATTTTGATTGTGTTGATTGAGAAATTTCACTACTTGGGGTTTACATTGTGAATATGCTTGCTAAAATTTCCCCGAAATTTATGCGCAAAATGTTTGCAAGGTATTGTTTAATAACAGTTAGAAAAGTAAACTCATTTAATAGCAAACAACTTAAAAAGCAAACAAATATCTATTAGTAGGACACTTAAGTTGAAGTATATCAATATAGTATCGTTGTTAATAAAGGAGGTAGGTTTGTAGGTGCTTAAAAGGATAAGCATCCAAAATAGATTCTGGAGCAAACGGAAAAAGGTAGAGAATAATGTGATAGAAATTAAAAAAAAAATGTGCTAGTAAGCGCACCCAGCATTTTTCTACCAAATGTGCAGTACATATACATTCATATTAGCAGCAGATGCCATGAAGAGAAAAACTATGGAGGAAGAAAGATTTTATCTTTCATTTCAAATCTCCCTGTTCTCTTTGAGGTTTTCCCTTTGTTTTGAGGGGACTTTGCTGTCTTTTTTCTAAAAAACTTTTTATTTCATGTTGGAGTATAGTTGATTGACAAGGCTGTGATAGTTTGAGATGTATAGCAAAGTGATTCAGTTATGCATATACATGCTTTTTCAAATTCTTTTCCCATTTAGCTTGTTACATAATATTGTGCTATCCAATAGTCCTTGTTGGTTATCCACTTTATTTATTTTTATTATTAATTATATTTTATTTTTAAAATATAAATAATTTGTTTCTGCATGAGGGGTTTCTTTACTTGAGGTGCTCAGACTTCTCGTTCTGGTGGCTTCTCTTGTTGCAGAGCATAGACCCTAGGGTGCTTGGACTTCAGTAGTTACAACTCACTGGCTCAGCAGTTGTGGCGCATGGGCCACTTGTGATCCTCCTGGACCAGGGATTGAACACGTTTCCTGTATTGAAAGGTGAATTCTTAACTGCTGGACCACCAGGAAAGTTCTTTTCTTCCTCTTTTTTCTCTTCTTTTGTGGTTTGATGGCCATCTTTAATGTTGTGCTTGGCTTGCTTTCTCTTGTGTGTGTGTGTCTATTGTAGTTTTGAGGTTTGCTGTTCCCATGAAGTTTTGATATAGCAGTCTATATGTGTGCAGTTATTTTAAATTGCTGGTTTCGTCCTTGCCTAGTGGCAATCTTTAGCTTTGTTGAAAAGCTGGCCTGGTGGTGCTGAATTCTATTAGCTTTTGCTTGTCTGTAAAGCTTTCGATTTCTCCAAAAAAATCTGAATGAGAACCTTGCTGGGTAGAGTATTCTTGGTTGTAGTTTCTTCCCTTTCATCGCTTTAAACATATCATGCCACTCTGTTCTGGCCTGCAGAGTTTCTACTGAGAAATCAGTTGATAACCTTATGGAAGTTTCCTTGAATGGTATTTGTCATTTTCCCCTCGTTGCTTTTAGTATTTGTCAGTTTGATTATCTCATGTCTCAGTGTGCTCTTCCTTGGGTTTATCCTACCTGGGACTCTCTGTGCTTCCTGTACTTGGATGACTGTTTCCTTTCCCACGACAGGGAAACTTGCAGCTATTACCTCTTCAAATAACTGCTCAGGTCTTTTCTCTCTCTCTCTCTCTTCTCCTCCTGGGACCTCTTTGATGAGAATGTTGGTGAGCTTAATGTTGTCCCGTAGGTCTTTGCCTCTTTCTCCTCACAGAAAACCGTCCAGTTCAGTGTATGTGCTTTCGGTTATATGTGTTCTTGTAAGATGTTATTGTCTTTTGGGTATGGTATATTCATTTATATAAGTGATATGTGCTTTAAGTCTCATTATTTCCTTCCTGTTTTTACTTGGCATGATGTATATTGCTCTGGTATATGTAATTGTTGCTTCTAACTGTAGTACAGTACTTCTTCTTATTTTCCAATTGGGTCACCTCCAGCTCCTTACCACCACAAACAGTGGACTAAACCTTAGTGATGTCATCCTGTGAATTTAAGTGGAATTTTTTTGGAAACACATATCCAGATCTGGGGCTTGCTGGTCACAAAATGCAATGACATATACCTAAGAACTGTCTGATTGTTCTCTAGCCTTTTTGCACCAGTCCACATGCCCACCAACTGTATAAGAGGTCCCACTATCCCCACATCGCTGCCAATACTTGGTATTCTCAGCTTTTTATTTTTGCCAACTTAGTAAGTTGGGTCAGACACGACTGAGCGGCTGAACTGAAGGCTGAGCCTTTGCTGCTTGGTGCGGCTTTCTCTGGCTGCGGCGGGCCGGTGCTGCTCTTCGCTGTAGTGGCCTGGCTGCTCTTGTTGGGAACCGCGGGCTGGAAGGTCTCGGGCTTCAGTGGCCGCTGTGGGCAGGCTCAGTAGCTGTGACTCTCGCCTCTAGTAGTGTGGCACATGAGCTTAGTTACTCTGAAGCTTGTGGGATCATCAGATCAGGGCTCAATCCTGTGTCCCTGTATTGCCAGAAGGATGCTTACCCACTGAGCCAGCACGGAAATCCCGAGTCTGGAGCTCAGAAAAGGTTGTTACAAATTGCCAGGCCAGGAGAACGGGCAATTCACGCTGAAAAGAACTGCACTCTCCCAGAGTTTTGGGGGTAGCATTTTTCAGTAGCTGTGACTCTCGCCTCTAGTAGTGTGGCACATGAGCTTAGTTACTCTGAAGCTTGTGGGATCATCAGATCAGGGCTCAATCCTGTGTCCCTGTATTGCCAGAAGGATGCTTACCCACTGAGCCAGCACGGAAATCCCGAGTCTGGAGCTCAGAAAAGGTTGTTACAAATTGCCAGGCCAGGAGAACGGGCAATTCACGCTGAAAAGAACTGCACTCTCCCAGAGTTTTGTGGGTAGCATTTCAAAGGCTAAATTTGAGGCTAGGACCTCAGAGTGCATGAGTATCTTCTGATAGGTTGATAGTAGGGTAACGGGAATCTCAGGAATCTCTGCCTTCTGGTTCCAACCGGCCTGGATCTGCATGCCTGCAGCCTTGTGGTCGGCAAGTGTTCATCATCCTCCAGCAGGGGCGAGCTGGGAGGAGGAGGAGAGTAACTGACAGTGTGAATCAGACTGTTATCTACAGCCCTTCAGGAGGAGCTCCGAGTCCTGTGACTCTCTGCCTAATAACTGCTCGAGTCTACTCTTTGGAACTTAGGAAAGGCTTAGAAGGAGATTAAAATAATTTTTTTTAATTTTTAAAAATCTTCCTAATATTTGAAATTATTTATTCATTTTGCTTTTGGCTGTGCTGGGTCTTTGCTGCTGCCCGTGGGCTTCTAGCTGTGGGGAGCAGGGCCTGCCCTGGGTGCGGTGCTTGGGCTTCTCGTTGCGGTGCCTTCTCGTGTTGCAGAGCTCAGGTGCTAGGGCGCATGGGTCTCGGTAGTAGCAGCATACAGGCTCGGTTGCCTCGTGGCATGTGGGGTCTTCCTGGGCCAGGGACCAAAGCTGTGTCACCTGGAGTGGCAGGTGGATTCCTGACCACTGGACTCCTAAGAAAGCCCTTTCTTTCTTATTTTTTTTAAATAAGAAACTGGGGACAGGTAAGAAGTTTTATACCCAAAAGAGCTCCTTGGGGTCCTGTTTAATTTCAGTCTCATTTCACTCCCTATGAGTCTCTAGATGCTTAGTTGAGAATGGAATAGAATGAATGAGGGTGAATGCAAAGTGATCTTAAATGGCACCGTTAAGGAGGAAATTCCTTTCAATAGAACCACAGTATTATTAACTGCAGCATTACATATGTATATATTTTTAAATAAGGACAAACGCCAAGTAATCCTGCTGCTTGAAAAATGTCCTGCTACTTGTCAAAGAGAAGGAGGCAGTAAAGATAAAGAAGTAGTCGGGGGGGTTGCAGTTCAGCAGAGCTGGGCTGGGGACAGAGCATGGCGCTTCGTCCCCAGTGGCTAAGATGGTGAAGATTCTGCCTGTGGTGCAGGAGACCCAAGTTCAGTCCCTGGGTCAAGAAGACTCCCTGGAGAAGGAAATGAAAATCCACTCCAGTATTCTTGCCTGGAGAATTCTATGGACAGAGAAGCCTGGTGGGCTACAGTCCATGGGGTTGAAAAGAGTTGGACACAAAGGCGATGGCCCCCCACTCCAGCACTCTTGCCTGGAAAATCCCCTGGACGGAGGAGCCTGCTGGGCTGCAGTCCATGGGGTCACTAGAGTCGGACACGACTGAGCGGCTTCACTTTCACTTTTCACTTTCATGCATTGGAGAAGGAAATGGCAGCCCACTCCAGTGTTCTTGCCTGGAGAGTCCCAGGGACGGGGGAGCCTGGTGGGCTGCCGGCTATGGGGTCGCACAGAGTCGGACATGACGGAAGCTACTTAGCAGCGGCAGCAGCAGGAAGTGACTAACAGTTCCCACTCATTAGCCTGTGAAACTGCCCAGCCCAGAAAGCTAATCACACCGTATTTCTAGGGCTTCTCTGTGGCTCAGATGGTAAAGAATCTGCTCAGTCCCTGGGTTGGGAAGATTCTGTGAGGAAGGGAACGGCAGCCCATTGCAGTGCTCTGGCCTGGAGAATCCCATGGACAGAGGAGCCTGGACTGGGCTAGAGTCCCAGGAATGACAAAGAGGCAGACGTGACCGAGCACCTCACACTCTCACACTTTCACTTTCATGGCATTTAGCTGCTCTGTGATCTTGGACAAGTGACTTCATCTCCTTGAACTTCTTTTCTGAAACCTCTGTGAATGGGAGAGGGAGGAGAGGAACACAGTAATTTAAGCAAGATTATACCAACTAAGGGTCAGACACGCCGAAGGGTCTGGGGGACTTCTAGTTCAGTCTGCTTATAGTTCAGTACCGAGGGTGTGCATGCTCATTTGCTCAGCTGTGGCCTGTAGACCACCAGGCTCTTCTGTCCATGGGATTCTCCAGGCAAGGAGACTGGAGTGGATTGTCATTTCCTCCTCCAGGGGATCTTCCTGACCCAGGTATCTGGACAAGTGACTTCATCTCCTTGAACTTCTTTTCTGAAACCTCTGTGAATGGGAGAGGGAGGAGAGGAACACAGTAATTTAAGCAAGATTATACCAACTAAGGGTCAGACACGCCGAAGGGTCTGGGGGACTTCTAGTTCAGTCTGCTTATAGTTCAGTACCGAGGGTGTGCATGCTCATTTGCTCAGCTGTGGCCTGTAGACCACCAGGCTCTTCTGTCCATGGGATTCTCCAGGCAAGGAGACTGGAGTGGATTGTCATTTCCTCCTCCAGGGGATCTTCCTGACCCAGGGATAGAACCTTGCATTAGCAGGTAGATTCTTTATCGCTCAGTCACCTGAGAAGACTCAGTATCAGGGGCAAACCAGATTTCAGGATTTAGACATCCTGAATTTGAGCTGATGGGGATTCTGAGTTATCTAAGCAACTCCTGTCTCCTCTGGGAGCACCTCCACCTCCACCCTGCCATCCACACCTAAGAGTTACCTGCCCAAGGGACTTGCAGGATCAAAGACCAGCTCCGCCTCCTCTCCTCCATCCCCAGGCCCCTTGAAATCACTGCCTCTTGAATTCTCCCTGTCTTTCCTGTGATAAATTTCCCCAAGGATTCTTCCTGGGTTTGCCTCACCTGGCAATGGATATATGTATTCTCTGCAGCTTAGCTTGGAAAGCTCAGACAGTAAAGCATCTGCCTGCAACGTGGGAGACCTGGGTTCAATCCCTGGGTCAGGAAGTTCCCCTGGAGAAAGAAATGGCACCCCATTCCTGTATTCCTGCCTGGCAGGATGGAGGCTCTTTCATGGATGGAGGAGCCTGGTAGGCTGCAGTCCACAGGGTCGCAAAGAGTTGGACATGACTAAGCAACTTCACTGGTCACTGGTAGCTTGGAGAAGACCTAGAATCATCAAAGACATGAGGAAATTGGCAGGGGACATAAAATCTAGGAAAACCCTGACCAGATCCCTGATTTAACCTGTATTTATACCATCATTATATATATTTTTTATTTGTTTGTTTGGGCGAACCTCATAGCTGGTAGAACTTTCCCAACCAGGGATGAAACTGTGGTCCCCTGAAGTGGAAGCTTGGAGTCTTCACCACTGGGACCAGCCTTGCCCAGAATCATTATATCTCAAGCTACAGTGGCTCACAGGATTCCAAAGTGGCTCAGTGGTAAAGAGTCCACCTGCCAGTGTAAGAAATGCCTGAAACTCAGGTTCAATACCTGGGTCAGGAAGATCTCCCGGAGGAGGAAATGGCAACCCACTGCAGTGTTCTTGCTAGGAAAAGCTCATGGACAGAGGAGCTCGGTGGACTACAGTCCATGGGGTTGCAAAGAGTTGGCCTGGCTGAGCATGCACACACAGCAGTTTGTAGCTCAGTAGAAGAGGAAAAATGATTTCCCTCCACCTTTCAGAGCTTGACTGTGACCCTCTGTAATAAAAGATGGATCGACGAGAGAAAGACACATTTAAAACATGTCTACTTCATGTATGTGTGACAGAGAGCTGGGGGGAAATGAATAGCTTAAAGAGGGTGGCTTTAGAATTTAGGCTTAAATATCCTCTTCATAGGAAAAGAGGAGGGCCACGTGGAGACTCCTTAGGGCAAGGGTCCGCAGCCTCTAGGATCAAAACCCTGATGATCTGAGGTGAAGCTGATGCGATAACAATTGAAACAAAATGTAGGCAAGCGTCACACACTTGAATCATTGCAAAACTACCCCCCGAGCTCCCTGGACCATGGAAAACTGTCTCCCAGAACACCAGCCCTGGGTGCCAAGCGGTGTGGGGACAGCTGCCTTCAGGAACAGCCAGTGACTTTCAGGAAAGGCGAGCGGGCCCTTAGGAGGCAGGTGGGAGATGTCGTTGTGATGAAGCTCATCTGGGTCTGTCTGGTGTTCACCTGTGTTGAGTCCATCCATCTTCCCTGGATGATGAACTCCTTGGGAGGGGGTTTATGATGATAAAGTTCCTTTGAGATTATCTGTCTTCAGGCAGATAAAGGTGAAGGTGAGGTCGCTCAGTCGTGTCCGACTCTTTGTGACCCCGTGGACTGTAACCTACTAGGCTTCTCCGTCCATGGGATTCTCCAGGCAAGAATACTGGAGTGGAGTGCCATTGCCTTCTCCAGGGGATCTTCCTGACCCAGGGATTGAACCTGGGTCTCCCACATTGGAGGCAGACGCTTTAACCTCTGAGAAGGAAAGCTCAAAAGGAACCTCTCCCAGCATTTGGTATTTTTCAAATGCCTTTAGCTCAAAATAAGCAAAATGCCGAAGTCCCCTGTTTGTGTGGACCTGCTCTGCTCCCCCCCAGCTTATAGCCTTGATTCCAAGCCTGTGAAAGATAGAGGTTTGGGGTTCCACCAAACAGGAGCTTGTGAAGATGAGCTCTGAGAGTCTGTATGTTGGCCACGTTCTGAGGCCCACACTGTCCACGCTCCACAGAGCTTGCTCTTTACTGTAGCCCACCACTCCATCCTCTCATTAGCATGATTCACTGTTCCAGGAGGTTCTTCCCTAGAAAAGTGGCCTAGCTATTCATCATTGAAATTTTCCAAAATATTCCTCAGCTCCTCAAGGGCAGCATCACCAGGTTGTGCCCTAAGGTTATGCACTTTCTCTGCCTTCCCTTGCTTCTGCTGCCAGCCTGAGACTGTTGTATTCTGATCTCTGCTCAATCTGAATCAAGACCACCCCACCTCCATCCCACGACTTCCCTAGTGCTCCAGCGGCTAAGACTCTGCGCTCCCAAGGCAGAGATCCCGGGTCCCACGCCTGGTCAGGGAGCTAGACCCCCCATGTCACAGCTAAGAGTTGGCATGCTGCAACTAGCTGGCTAGGCCACATAAGGCCAGGAGTAGACAAATGAAGACATTTTTAAAAGGACCTTCCCCATGCCCCCGGTGAGGGACACGCCTTAAACCAAACTTCCCATTTTCAATCAATTCTAACCTTGCCCTTCCTCCTCTGAGAGGCTGCCAAATCTCTGTGGAGATGGAGTTCTCCTTGTCTCATCGAGGGATTGTTTTGCTAATATTTGGGGAGCTGGCATTCCCTGGTCTCCAGGAGATTCCAGGGCACAGTTTGATCAGAGAACTACTGGACAAAATCGCATCCAAACTGCGGAGCCTAAGGTACAAGGTCCCCCGGAGTTTGACTGTGCCTCACTTATTACACAAACCCACTGCCCACTGACTTTTTACGAAGCCATACACTGCCCCTCCTTCTTTTGTGTCTTTAGATACTCTCTGTTTTTCTCCACGCTTTTCTCTCTGCTCATCCTTATGTCTCAGCATCTTTTCCACACCTGTTCTTGGAACCAGTCTCCAGTGGTCCTTAACTAACCATTTCTCCCAGGATTTGTGCGCCCTGTGAGGTCCTAACCCACGGTGAACCCGGACTGGCACTGTGACTTGCTGTAACTAATTCAACGTGGTAGGCATTCAGCTGAGCCATCACTGGGCCTAAATGTAAGACCTAGAAACAAGGAAGCCTGCCATCCCCGGAGCCCTGCACCATCCAGCTAGTCTCCTGTGGAGGCCACGCAGAGCGGGCCAGACCGGGGAACCACTGGGCCAGCTGCAGGGCTGCCCTGCCAGCATCCCGGTTTCGCTCAGCCTTTGCGTCATCTCTGTGAGGACCACATAGGTGAGCTTCCAGCCAACATCCCCTGGATAGAAAGACCGTCCAGAGCCTTCCCTGGGGCCCCAGTGGCTAAGACTCAGGGGGCCGGAGTTGGATCCTGGGTCAGGAAACAAGACCTTGAATGCCTCAACTAAGACCTGTACAACCAAATTAATTACGTAATTTGTTTTAAAAGCATTCAGCTCAACCCAGAATAATCACACAGAATTGCTGTCTTAAGCCAGCAGTTGTGGGGGCATCTGTCACACAGCAGCAGACCACCGAACACACGTGTTTTAGGCTTGCCTTGAGAGCCGCTCCCTGGTGGAGCCTTTTTGCATCATCTCAGTCCACTGCCCTCTCGTGGCCAGAGTGGGAAGCAGAAATCGCCGAGTTCCCTGCTGGAGTGGGAAAGAGCATGTTGCAGCCTCCAGAATGGAGACTTCCAGCTTTCTCTGGCCTCCTCCTGAAGCGCCTCGCGTAAGTTCAACCTGTCTCATGGCCAGTGGGCCTTTTTAGGTGAGACAGCAGTTTAGGAAAAACTCTGCCAAGGCTCTGAAAATTTATGATGCACACTACTGCCAGGAGATCCTGTCTTCCTTACAGAAATTAAATCACCTTTCTTTCATTACTTTCAACTGTTTGATTTTACTGTGGTTAATCTGTGTACTAGAATATTTAAGAATACACGTGTGCGTGGGTGCCAAGTGCTTCAGTCACGTCCGACTCTGTGACCCCGTGGACTGCAGCCCGTCAGGCTCCTCTGTCCAGGGGATTCTCCTGGCAGGAACACTGGAGTGGGTAACCATTCTCTTCTGCTGGGGGTATTCCCAATCCAGGAATCAAATCCATGTGTTGTTAGTCTTCCCCATTGATAGGTGGGTTCTTTCCCACTAGCGGCACCTGGGAAGCCCGAGAGCTTTTCCTTTAAAATCTTTTCATTTTTTTGACCACACAGTGTGCTGTGTGAGATCTTAGTTCCCAGATCAGGGGCTGAACTGTGCCCCCTGCAGCAGAATCGTGCAAAGGGAAAGTGTTAGTCGCTCAGTCCTTGTGACCCCACGGACTCTATGGATTGGAGCCCCCTGGCTCCTCTGCCCATGGGTTTCTCCAGGCAAGGATACTGCAATGGGTTGCCATTTCCTTCTCCAGGAGATTTCCCTGACCCAAGGATTGAACTCGGGGCCTCCTGCATTGTAGGCAGATTCTTTACCCTGTGAGCCACCAGGGAAGTCAAGATCTGTGGAGTCTTAACCATTGGTCTGACAGGGAAGTCCTATCCTGAGAGCTTTAAGAAAAATTAAAAAATTTTTATTATTAAAATCTTTTTATATTGAAATATATTTGATTTACAATGTGTTAGTCACAGTTGTTCAGCAAAGTGATTCAGATTCATATATATGTCTATACACACACATATATATAATGTCCATTATATATGTTACTTCATAGAGGAGACAGCAGGCCTTCCCTCATAGCTCAGTCGGTAAAGAGTCGGCCTACAGCAATGAGGTACCAGTCAGAATGGCTGTGATCCAAAAGTCTACAAGCAATGAATGCTGGAGAGGGTGTGGAGAAAAGGGAGCCCTCTTACACTCTTGGTGGGAATGCAAACTAGTACAGCCACTATGGAGAACAGTGTGGAGATTCCTTAAAAAACTGGAAATAGAACTGCCTTATGACCCAGCAATCCCACTGCTGGGCATACACACCGAGGAAACCAGAATTGAAAGAGACACGTGTACCCCAATGTTCATCGCAGCACTGTTTATAATAGCCAGGACATGGAAGCAACCTAGATGTCCATCAGCAGATGAATGGATAAGAAAGCTGTGGTACATATACACAATGGAATATTACTCAGCCATTAAAAAGAATAAATTTGAATCAGTTCTAATGAGGTGGATGAAACTGGAGCTGATTATACAGAGTGAAGTAAGCCAGAAAGAAAAACACCAATATAGTATACTAATGCATATATATGGAATTTAGAAAGACGGTAATGATAACCCTGTATGTGAGACAGCAAAAGAGACATAGATGTATAGAACAGTCTTTTGGACTCTGTCGGAGAGGGCGAGGGTGGGATGATTTGGGAGAATGGTATTGAAACATGTATAATATCATATAAGAAACAAATTGTCAGTCCAGGTTCGATGCAGGATACAGGATGCTTGGGGCTGGTGCAATGGGATAACCCAGAGGGATGGTACAGAGAGGGAGGAGGGAGGGGGGTTCAGGATTGGGAACACATGTACACCCGTGGCAGATTCATGTCAATGTATGGCAAAACCAATACAGTATTGTAAAGTAATTAGCCTCCAATTAAAATAAGTAAATTTAAATTAAAAAAAAAAAAGAATCTTCCTGCGATGCAGGAGACCCAGGTTCAACCCCTGGGTTGGGAAGATCCTCTGCAGAAGGAAATGGCAACTCACTCCAGTATTCTTGCCTGGAGAATATCATGGACAGAGGAGCCTGGCAGGCTATAGGCCATGGGGTCGCAAGTCAGATACAACTTAGCGACTAAAGAGAGAGGAAAGAGAGACACATATACGTGTACATACTTTCTAGATTCTTTCCCACTATTGATGGACTCTTTGCAACCCCATGGACTATAGCACGTCAGGCTCCCCTCCAGACAAGAAGGCTGGAGTGGGTTGCCATCCCCTTCTCCAGGGGATTTTCCCGACCTGGGGACTGAACCTCCACGTGGCAGACTCTTTACGATCTGAGCCAGGAGGGAAGGCCCGCAGCTCCCCGTGCTCAGCAGTGGCTCCGGTGGTTTATCCATTTCGTATGTTTGGCCACCTGACGCGAAGAACCAACTCATTGCAAAGACCCTGATGCCAGGCAAGACTGAGGGCAAGAAGGGAAAGGGGCCTCAGAGGCTGAGATGGTGGGACGGCATCATCATCCAGTGGACTTGAGTTTGAGCAAACTCAGGGAGATAGCGAGGGACACGGAGTCTCGAGTGCTGCAGTCCATCGGCTTCCAAAGAGCTGGACACAACTTCACCACCGACCAACAAGGAGTGAGAAGAAAGTGTGCCTGCATATTCATGCCTCTCTCATCCCCACATTAGCGACTCCTAATTTACTCCCCTCTCTTTCCCCTGGAATCTAGCTTTTTATGTTTCAAATCACTCGAGTTATCTGATAGAGGCTGGGATAACTTCTGACACGATGTGAGCATATCACCACAGGGACAAGCGTAAGGGAGAAGGGGAGGGTGGCTTCAGCCCTTCGGGTTTGCGCTGCAGGTTTCTGATGAGATACGGCCGCTTTACCGCGCTGTGCTGGTTCCTGCTGTACAGCAGCTGGATCAGCAGTGGATATGCATACGCCCCTCCCTCTCGAGCCCCCCGCCCAGGTCATCACGGCCCACCGGGCAAGCGCCCTGTGCTGTGCCGCGGCCCCCGCTAGCTGCCTGCTGCTCCACGAGAGTGAACACGTGTCAGCGCTGCCCTCTCGACTCCCCCAGCTCTCCTTCTCTGAAAGCGAAATGAAAGGGAAAGTCTCTGAGTCCTGTCCGACTCTTTCTGACCCAGGCGAGAATACTGGAGAGGGCAGCCTTTCCCTTCTCCGGGGGATCTTCCCAACCCAGGGATCGAACCCTGCCGGGTCTACTGTATTCCAGGCGGACTCTTTACCAGCTGAGCCCCGGGAAAAGCCCAAAACCATTGCCAAAACTCGGATTGAACCAGGGACCTTTAGATCTTCAGTCTAACGCTCTCCTAACTGAGCTATTTCAGCTATTTTCTCTCCTTCTCTGCTTGTATCTGAAAGTCCTGACAAGGAGAGTAAATGGCTCCCTCAGTTCAGTTCAGGTGCTCAGTCGTGTTCGGCTCTTTGCGACCCCATGGACTGAAGCCAGGCCTCCCTGTCCATCACCAACTCCCAGAGTTCACTCAAACTCACGTCCAGTGAGTCAGTGATGCCATCCAGCCATCTCATCCTCTGTCGTCCCCTTCTCCTCCCGCCTTCAATCTTTCCCAGCATCAGGGTCTTTTCCAATGAGTTGGTTCTTCGCATCAGGTAGCCAGAGTATTGGAGTTTCAGCTTCAGCATCAGTCCTTCCAATGAATAATCAGGACTCATCTCCTTTAGGATGGACTGGTTGGATCTCCTTGTAGTCCAAGGGACGCTCAAGAGTCTTCTCCAGCACCACAGTTCAAAAGCATCAATTCTTCTGCACTCAGCTTTCTTCACAGTCCAGCTCTCACATCCATACATGACCACTGGAAACACCATAGCCTTGACCAGACGGATCCTTGTTGACAAAGTAATGTCTCTGCTTTTGAATATGCTGTCTAGGTTGGTCAACTTTACTTCCAAGGAGTAAGCGTTGTTTAATTTCATAGCTGCAGTCACCATCTGCAGCGATTCTGGAGCCCCCCAAAATAGTCTGTCACTGTTTCCACTGTTTCCCCATCTATTTGCCATGAAGTGATGGAACCAGATGCCATGATCTTAGGTTTCTGAATGTTGAATTTCCATGAACAGTATGCAATCACTCCCCCTGGTGGTATTTTATCCTGAAAGCGGGTAATACCGGCAGAAGGCAGTGCAGACAGCACCTGGCAGGCTGTTTTGTGAGCCAGAAAGTCTTCTTCCTTTTCCCTCAATTACGGTGGAAAACACGTAGCGGATGTGCCATCTGACCTCTTCTGATTGTGTTGTTCAGTAGTGTTAAATGCATTCAGTGCTGGGGAGCCAGTGTCCAGAACGCTTTCCTCTTGCAAAACTGAAGCTCCACACTCACGGAACACCTCCCGTCCCCACTCTGCCCGCCTCAGTCCCTGGGACAGCTGTCTACCTTCTGTCTCTATGGATTTGATTATACTAGATACCCAAGGTAAGTGGGACCACACATCAGTTTCCTTTCTGTGACTGGCTTGTCTCAAGCCGCCTAATGTATTTCAGTTATAGCTGAACGTCTGCAGGTTCCATCGCACTGCAGCATTACCAGTCCACCCTAAAGAAAATCAACTCCGAATGTTCATCAGAAGGACTGATGTGGAAGCTGAAACTCCAAGGCTTTGGCCGCCTGTTGTGAAGAGCTGACTCTTTGGAAAAGACCCTGTTGCTGGGAAAGATTGAAGGCAGGAGGAGAAGGGGACGGCGGAGGGTGAGATGGCTGGATGGCATCACTGACTCGATGGCCGCGAGTCTGAGTGAACTCCGGGAGTTGGTGATGGACAGGGAGGCCTGGCGTGCTGCGGTCCACGGGGTCGCAGGGAGTTGGGCTCGACTGAGCGGCTGAACAGCAGCAACAGAGCGCGAGGCTCCCCTTCCTTTCTGCAGCAGCTGTTTCTGCACGTGTCTTCTCTCTCTCCTCTTTTGTTTAATCTGAGGGTTACAGGGCATTTGGGAACTTTATCTTCTTATCTGTTTTTGGCCGCGCGGGGCCTGCACTGCGGCCCACCTGCTTCCTCCAGCTGCAGCGAGCAGGGACGGCGTTGCGTGGCGCCCCGCTTCTCCTCACGGTGGCTGCTCCTCCTGCAGAGCTTGGGTCCCAGGCGCTCGGGCTGAGTCGTTGTGGTGCTTGGGCTAGGTTGCTTCTGGCATGTGGAGTCTTCCCAGACCAGGGGCTGAACCATTTTCCCTTGGACTGGGAGACAGTTCTCATCCACTGTTCCACCAGGGAAGTCCTGTCTTCTTTTCTTGATGCGACACTTCACGGTATGTCAGGCAGCCCACTGCAGGGTTCTTGCCTGGAGAAGCCCCTGGACAGAGGAGCCTGGTGGGCCGCGGTCCATGAAGCGAGCTGGCGTGCGTCTATTTGTAAGTGAGGGTGTCAGTGTCTCCCTTTGATTTCTTCCTGGGCCGGCCACACATGCTTGTTTACTCGTGGGCTGTGTGCACCGGGTTCTATGGAGGAGAGAGCGGGAAACTGACGCGCTCGCTGGGCCGCCCCTCAGCAGGGCGTTCCGGGTCTGGGTTTCAGAATCTGGCCATTGTTCAAAGTCCTTCCTTAATGCAACAACTCTGTGTCTGGGAATTTATTCCAAAGAAATGATTCAAGGAGGAAAACAGTATTCACCGTCAACAAACTTGGAGTGGTGCACGGAGGCGAGAAGGGCGTTGCGGCTCTCGCCTCCGTGGGAGGCGGCTCTGCGGGCGGCAGGGGGCTCTGCTGCCCCGTTTGCCCCGGCTCTATACTCTGCTTCGGAATAAGAAGGGTCTCTCTTAGAAAGTGCGCTTTAATGGACGTCCCTGCGGCCCCAGCGTCTAGGACTCTAAGCTCCCACTGCAGGGGCCGTGGGTTTGCTCCCTGACCAGGGAGCTAGATGCCCCGGGCTCCAGCTGATTGTTGGCGTGCTGAAACTCAAGATGCCACATGCCACCATGAAGGCTGAAGATCCCGCATGTTGCAGCAAGGACTCAGCGCTGCCAAATAAATCAGTAAGTGTGCAAGAAAAGGGAAAACGGGCTTTAGGCTGAAACGTCAAGGATGAACACAACCTACTCAGGCAAAGCGTGGGTGGAAGCGTGTTCCAGCGGATGGGCTATTCATGAGCCAGAAAAGAATGAAGCTTCTCCCTATGACCTTGGTTACCAGGGGCTGTGCTTCCAAAGAACCCATCTTTTTTTCCACAGATGGCCCCAAAGACGCTTTCCTCTTGAATCTGTAAATGCTACTTCCAGCTGAAAATCCCTGGCCAGATAGGCCCCTCTTACCAGGCCCTGGATCTTTCGAACAGACGTGGTAAGTGTTGGTGTCATGACTAAGGTTATCTGTCATTTTCCAGTTGGTTAGGAAAAGAAAGAAAAAGAAGGGTCTCCAGAACGCTAGGCAATCTATGCAAACAGAGTACTTGTTCATTTCAGCCCTGGTGTAAATATCACAGGGCAATGAGTGGGGTTTCCACAAAAGAACACACACTCCTCCCTCTGTGGAAGGAGGAGTGGCTGGATGATGCCTGTGTTAAAATTAGTCCACCTGTCTGCCAGTGCCTGAAGCTTAAATGGGCTGGTCCTGTTTCTGTGGAAAAGGGTATCACAAACCCGGAGCAGCCCAAAGACTGGGGAGAGTCAAGACGTTGGAAGAGGGTCCCAGAGCCTCCCGTGTCTGTGGATGAACCTGGAAATAAATTCCTAGGCGTTCAGGGCTGCCAGGGTTGGGGTCTATGTGCAGCCTGTTCAGCCAGTGGTGTCTGCTTGAGCAGCTTGAGAACAGGAAGATCATGACCTTCAGAGGCAACCCAGTGTGTCCCTGGTCTGCTCTGAATATCAGGCTTGCACTTTGCTTGACAGAAATTGGTCTCCTCGATGATTTCACGTCTCAGTCTCATATCTGGAGCCACGGTGAAAAATTACAATAAAAAATTTTGTTTTGTGTTGGTTAGAGCTTATGCTCAGTTGTGTCCAAACCATGGACTGCAGCCCGCCAGGCTCCTCTGTCCATGGGATTCTCTGGGCAAGCGTAGTGGAGAGGGTTGACGTTTCCCTCTCCAGGGGATCTTCCTGACCCAGGGACTGAACCGTGTCTCCCGCCTTGCAGGCAGATCCACAGTGATGTTTCCTTGTTGTTCAGTCGCTCAGTCACATCCAGCTCTGCGACTCCATGGACTGCAGCACGCCAGGCTCCCCTGTCCTTCACTCTCTCCTGGAGTTTGCTCAAACTCATGTCCATCGAGTCAATGATGCCATCCAACCATCTTGTCCTCTGTTGTCCCCTTCTCCTCCTGCTCTCAATCTTTCCCTGCATTAGAGTCTTTTCCAATAAGTTGGCTCTTCATATCAGATGGCCAAAGTATTCAAGCTTCAGCTTCTGCATCAGTCCTTCCAATGAATATTCAGGACTGATCTCCTTTAGAATTGACTGATTTGACCTCCTTGCAGTGCAAGGGACTCTCACGAGGCTTCTCCAACACCATAGTTCAGAAGCATCAATTCTTTGTCACTTAGCCTTCCTTATGGCCCAACCCTCACATCCGTACATGACTGTTGGCAAAGTGATGTCTCTGCTTTTTAATACACTGTCTAGGTTTATCATAGATTTTCTTCCAAGGAGCAAGGGTCTTTTAATTTTATGGCTGCAGTCACCATCCACCATGATTTTGGAGCCCAAGAAAATAGTCTCTCACTGTTTCCATTGTTTCCCATCTATTTGCCATGAAGTGATGGGACCAGATGGCATGCATGATCTTAGTTTTCTGAATGTTCAGTTTTAAGCCAGCGTTTTCGCTCTCCTCTTTCACCTTCATCAAGAGGCTCTTTAGATTCTCTTCACTTTCTGCCATAAGGGTAGTATAATCTGCATATCTGAGGTTGTTGATGTTTTTCCCAGCAATCTTGATTCCAGCTTGTGTTTCATCCATCTCAGCATTTCTCATGATGTACTCTGAATATGAGTTAAATTTGAAAAAGCAAGAGAGTTCCAGAAAAACATCTATTTCTGCTTTATTGACTATGCCAAAGCCTTTGACTGTATGGGTCACAATAAACTGTGGAAAATTCTGAAAGAGATGGGAATACCAGACCACCTGACCTGCCTCTTGAGAAATCTGTATGCAGGTCAGGAAGCAACAGTTAGAACTGAACATGGAACAACAGACTGGTTCCAAATAGGAAAAGGAGTACGTCAAGGCTGTATATTGTCACCCTGCTTATTTAACTTCTATGCAGAGTACATCATGAGAAACGCTGGGCTGGAAGAAGCACAAGCTGGAATCAAGACTGCCAGGAGAAATATCAATAACCTCAGATATGCAGATGACACCACCCTTATGGCAGAAAGTGAAGAGGAGCTAAAAAGCCTCTTGATGAAAGTGAAAGAGGAGAGTGAAAAAGTTGGCTTAAAACTCAACATTCAGAAAACGAAGATCATGGCATCTTGTCCCATTCCTTCATGGGAAAGAGATGGGGAAACAGTGAAAACAGTGTCAGACTTTATTTTTGGAGGCTCCAAAATTACTGCAGATGGTGACTGCAGCCATGAAATTAGAAGACGCTTACTCCTTGGAAGAAAAGTTATGACCAACCTAGATAGCATATTCAAAAGCAGAGACATTACTTTGCCAACTAAGGTCCGTCTAGTCAAGGCTATGGTTTTTCCTGTGGTCATGTATGGATGTGAGAGTTGGACTGTGAAGACAGCTGAGCGCAGAAAAATTATGCTTTTGAACTGTGGTGTTGGAGAAGACTCTTGAGAGTCTCTTGGACTGCAAGGAGATCCAACCAGTCCATTCTGAAGGAGATTAGCCCTGGGGTTTCTTTGGAAGGAATGATGCTGAAGCTGAAACTCCAGTACGTTGGCCAACTGATGCGAAGAGTTGACTCATTGGAAAAGACTGTGATGCTGGGAGGGATTGGGGGCAGGAGGAGAAGGGGACAACAGAGGATGAGATGGCTGGATGATATCATGGACTTGATGGACGTGAGTCTGAGTGAATTCTGTGAGTTGGTGATGGACAGGGAGGCCTGGCGTGCTGCGATTCACGGGGTCGCAAAGAGTCGGACACGACTGAGCAACTGACCTGAACTGAGCAGGGCCACAATATACAGCCTTGATGTACTTCTTTCCCAACTTGGAAACAGTCGATTCTATGTCTGGTTCTAACTGTTGCTTCTTGACCTGCATGCAGGTTTCTCAGGAGGCAGGTCAGGTGGTCTGCTATTCCCATCTCCTTAAAAATTTCCCACAGTTCCCACAGATAGCATAGTCAATGAAGAATAATTAGATGCTTTGGGAAATTCACTTGCTTTCTCTATGATGCAACCAAAGTTGGCTGTTTGATCTCTGGTCCCTCTGCTAACGTCTTCAGCAGCATGTAACTGTGAGCCTGTCCCTTTGCATGAGTTCTTCATCCAGCCTGGTCAGGAACTCTTTGAGCGGCAGGAGGGAAGGTGCTGTGCTCCTCAGAATCATTTCCAGAGCTCAGTATCAGGCAGAAACCCAGCAGATGCTCTGTAAGCTTGCTGATTGGAGAAAACCAGAAGAGCTCTCGGGAGGCCTCAGGTATATGACTCAACTCTCAAATCCTTTTAGGTCACCTGCTCTTCTGGGAGTCATCAATGTATTATTATTTCATGTATGAAACAGTTTTAAGCTTCATTTTGCCTAGTATAATGCAATGATCAATACAACTCAGTTTTCATTGTTTCCAAATATTGGAGGCAAGCAGACAAAAAATAAAGATAAGAAGGATGGGGCAAGGGGAGGTGGCAACATGGGGAAACCCTTGAGTCTCCAAGTTCCTTTCAGAACCCTCAGAAGCAGGGCGGAGGGGCTGCTGAGACTCATCCCAGTTGACGACAGAGTGGGACTGACGGACAGAGTGCTGCCCGGGAGCTGCTATTGGACATGACACAGCGCCGCCCCCTGACGCCGGCTTCTCTGGGACACTGGGTCGCTGTGACCTCATGGGCACTGTGAGTCTTGTCTCTTGGACACTGGGTTGTCGTGATCTCGTGGACACTTGAGTCGTGTCGAACAAAGAGGTCTTTGTCATTATTTTGACTTCCAGAGAGCTCAGAGTGAGTTTGGTTCCTTCTACCACATTCTTGCTGCTAAACTCGATCTTAGTTCCAACTTTTCAACACTTATGTTCCCTCTTGATTAACTCACTTTTTCAAAATTTTACAAGATATGCATTTACATAAAAAAACCACATATTATCTTTGAAAAATAAAGAAATGGATAACAGAACTGAGCAGCTGTGGAGGGAAATTCACAAGGGTGAACCTGGTAAATTCTGAGCCCCAGCTTCCATGCCCACTCCTTATCTCAGCCACAGTCTCACTACCTGTAGCTTTAGACTTGGTCTAAACTATCCTGTACTTTACAGAAGACAGATTGGTATAAACCAGATAGTCATTAGTTAGCTCATGGAGTTCCTCAGAATTTTACAATGAACATTAATTTCAAATTTCATATTAAAATTATGATGTTTTTAAAACAAGTTGGAGGTGCAAATAAAAACGGACTGTGTGTTTCTTGTGAATAGAATGTTGCAGCATTGAAAGGCTGGCAATCACAGGCAGATGAATCAGCAAAGTTGGGGTTCAAAACTCAGACTGGGGTTGGAGCTCTGCTGAGAGTCATGGTCTGGAGAGACTTGAGTAGAGAGAGGTGGAGACAAGATGTGAAAGGAAGAAGGCTTTTCCGTTCTTTCATTCCAGTCACTCATGTGTTCATCCTTTGGGCTTCGCCAGTGTCACTAGTGGTAAAGAACTCACCGGCCAATGCAGGAGACGCAAGAGAGTTGGGTTCTGTCTCTAGGTCGAAAAGGTCTCCAGTATGTGTGCCTAGAGAATCGCATGGACAGAAGAGCCTGGCTGGCTACAGTCTAGTCAGTCAGTCAGTTCAGTCGCTCAGTCGTGTCTGATTCTTTGCAACACCATGAATCACAACACACCAGGCCTCCCTGTCCATCACCAACCCCCGGAGTTCACTCAAACTCACGTTCATTGAGTTGGTGATGCCATCCAGCCATCTCATCCTCTGTCGTCCCCTTCTCCTCCTGTCCCCAATCCCTCCCAGCATCAGAGTCTTTTCCAGTGAGTCAACTCTTCGAATGAGGTGTCAAAGTATTGGACTCTCAGCATTAGCATCGGTCCTTCCAATGAACACGCAGGACTAATCTCCTTTAGAATAGACCGGTTGGATCTCCTTGCAGTCCAAGGGACTCTCAAGAGTCTTCTCCAACACCAGAGTTCAAAAGTGTCAATTCTTCAGCACTCAGCCTTCTTCACAGTCCAACTCTCACATCCATACATGACCACTGGAAAAACCATAGCCTTGACTAGACAGACCTTTGTTGGCAAAGTAATGTCTCTGCTTTTGAATATACTGTCTAGGTTGGTCATAACTTTTCTTCCAAGGAGTATGTGTCTTTTAATTTCATGGTTGCAATCACCATCTGCAGTGATTTTGGAGCCCACCAAAATAAAGTCTGACACTGTTTCCACTGTTTCCCCATCTATTTCCCATGAAGTGATGGGACCAGATGCCACGATGTTAGTTTTCTGAATGTTGAGCTTTAAGCCAACTTTTTTACTCTCCTCTTTCACTTTCATCAAGAGGCTTTTTAGCTCCTCTTCACTTTCTGCCATAACGGTGGTGTCATCTGCATATCTGAGGTTATTGATATTTCTCCCGGCAAGCTTAATGCAGCTTGTGCTTCTTCCAGCCCAGTGTTTCTCATGATGTACTCTGCACAGAAGTTAAACAAGCAGGGTGACAATATACAGCCTTGACGTACTCCTTTTCCTATTTGGAACCAGTCTGTTGTTCCATGTTCAGTTCTAACTGTTGCTTCCTGACCTGCATACAGATTTCTCAAGAGGCAGGTTAGGTGGTCTGGGATTCCCATCTCTTTCAGAATTTTCCACAATTTATTGTGATCCACACAGTCAAAGGCTTTGGCATAGTCAATAAAGCAGAAATAGAAGTTTTCCTGGAACTCTCTTGTGTTTTCAATGATCCAGCGGATATTGGCAATTTGATCTCTGGTTCCTCTGTCTTTTCTAAAACCAGCTTGAACAATAGGGAGTTCACGGTTCATGTATTGCTGAAGCCTGGCTTGGAGAATTTTGAGCATGACTTTACTAGTGTGTGAGATGAGTGCAATTGTGCAGTAGTGTGAGCATTCTTTGGCATTGCCTTTCTTTGGGATTGGAATGAAAACTGACCTTTTCCAGTCCTGTGGCCACTGCTGAGTTTTCCAAATTTGTTGGCATATTGAGTGCAGCACTCTCACAGCATCATCCTTCAGGATTTGAAACAGCTCCACTGGAATTCCATCACCTCCACTAGCTTTGTTCGTACTGATGCTTCCTAAGGCCGATGGGGTCACAAAGGGTCAGACGAGACTGCAATGACATAGCACAGGCGCACATACTCATTCTTAAGGGGCTGTTAAGAAGGATGACCCTTTACGAAGTGGGGAAGATGAAAAACACGGGAAAGAAAATACAGGAAAGCAGTCGCTGTGGCCTGAGTTGGGCAGAGCCTTTAGAGACGACGGCGAAAGGGCTGCTCATGAAAGCACAGATTAATAGGCTGAACGTTGAAGGAAGCCAGAAAATTATTTTGAGCTAAAGGTCAGGAAGAAGCAGCACAGAAGCAGCACCTGCTTTTCCATCTGAGGGCAGGATTTAAGTTCTACTTTTTCTAAGTCAGACTCTTATCAGCCCAGAGACGGCACCAGAGGAATCTGCAGGTAAACTTAACTCCATTAGTTTTCCTTTCAACACACATATATTTACCTTCCCTTAGTGTGCTCACCTCGGAAGCCTAAGCTTTTGTTCATCCAGTCATTTGTCTACAGATGTATTATTCTTGCTGAAGATGCTACAGAAATTGGATTTATAAGGCACCATTTTGAATTACTTTTGGTCCAGTTTTCTCCTGAGTAAAGTGCAGTGCATGCTGTAATAAACTACTTGAAAAAAAAAAAAAAAGAGCTCCAGCTGAAAATCTAAGGGGCAGAGGTAATGTTTACCTTCCCTACAACTTTGTCAACGTTTAAAAACTGGGCTGAGAGGAGATGGACCCAAAGCTCTGAAACATAAAATTCATATGAGTCTGGGGTCAGCAGACATGGCCCACGGTCTGGGACCTGTTTTTTGTCAATAAAATTTTATCGGATCGTGGCCACACTCATTTGTTTATGTGTCACCTATAACTGTCGATTTTATAAAACTGTGGACCCCACCATGTCAGCACCTCACAGCTTAAAACTCCCAGTGCTTTCTCTCTGCAGTATTGATGCCCGTTAGCCAAAGACCACTCTGCAAGGCAGAGTTGAACAGTTGCAGCAGAGACCTTGTAACACAAACTCTAAAATACTTAATAGATGGTCTTTAGGAAATAGTTTGTTAACCCTTCACATAAAGCACAGAATGTCCAACGGACACCCAGAGCCGTTGAGCCCTTCAGCACTAGAGTGACTGAGGACGGAAGTTGCCAAACACACCATCCTCGTCATGGTCCCCCACTTCTGTCTGCCTCTCTCCTAGAATCCAGACCCCTCCGAGTTAGCCCAGTGTGCCCGACAACCGGTATCGCTTCCGTGAAAGCGTTAGGGAAGCATCGTGTGAACAATGATACCCCTGGCGCACACCAGCCTCCCTTCTCTTCATCTCTGTCTCCAGCTCCATCCCTCCTCTTGTCCTGGTAACCTTGGCTGAGCATCTCCATTACTCCAGGGAAGACACAGCCTGGGCCTTCAAGGAGGCCCCCTTCCAGCAGAGCAGAGCCATAGACAACACCGGGCAACGTGCTGAGTCAAGCAATAGCAAAGGAAAGAGAAAGTGCGGCTGGAGCCTCACAGTGACCGAGCGAACCGCTGACGGCTTGAAATCAGCGCTGTGTTTTAAGTGAGTGAGCAACACAAGGAACTCTGCTCCGCGCGCTGTCAGCCTGGGTGGGAGGGGAGCTGGGGCAACAGATGCGTGTGTGTGTGTGGCTGAGTCCCTCCACCGTTCACCTACAACTGTCACAGCGCTGCTAATCCGCTATATCCCCATACCAATTTTTTTTTTTAATCTAGTAAAAAAGTGTGGCTTTTATTGAAGGCAGGAGGAGAAGGGGAGGACAGAGGATGAGATGGTTGGATGGCATCACCGACGTGATGGACGTGAGTCTGAATGAACTCCGTGAGTTGGTGATGGACAGGGAGGCCTGGCCGGCTGCAGTCCACGGGTCGCAGAGTCGGAGGCAGCTGAGCGGCTGAACTGAACTGATGGCTTTTATATTCAAATAGCTCGGCTTGAATCTCAGCTTGGCCAGTCCCCAGCTCTGCCACTCTGGGCGAGTCGCGTGGCCTTCCTGAACCTCAGCTCTCTCCTCTGCGCAGTAGAAACGACAGTGGCCCCCAGAGCGGTGGGTGTCGAGGGGGTGAGGCGAGTCGCTTTGTGCAGAGCGCCCGGCTCAGTGTGGCGCTCGCTGCTGTTCCCGGCAGGGTCCTCACAGCAGGCGGTAACGGACGGGCTGGGGAGGGCGGCGCGGAGGGGAGAGGGACGGGGCTCGGTGCACACACAGAGACGCTGGGTCCTGAAGCGAGACCAGCAGGCAGGCGTGTGGAAAGGGAGGTGCGGGTACAGGCAGGATGAAAGGAATACACTGAGGTCCGTTCCTGCCTGAGGCTCATTTGTGGAAGATGCGGAATGCAGAAGAGGGTGATCTTCTGAGGCCCCAAGTCTGCTGTGACCATCAGAGTAAGGCGGGGTCTGCGCTCGGACGCGGACAGGGGACCCTTTCAGGTGCCCTTAGGACGAAGGCAGGACGAACCCGACCCCTGGGGGTATTTTCCTCTCCTTCCTTCTTGTCCCGGTCTCTTTTATGGTGACTTCGAAGAGGGTCGCTGATCTAAACCGACACCCTCGTGGTTGAGCCCCAACTTCCCCTTTCAGCTTCCTTCCCCCCCACTCCTTGCACCCTGCTTCTTTGCGCCACACTCAACGTATTTGAAAAACAGGCTTCCCATCTCCTACGTTACCCCTGGCAGCTCAGCCCATAAAGAATCTGCCCACAATGTGAAGACCCCAGTTCAATTCCCTGGTCAGGAAGATCCCCTGGAGAAGGGACAGGCTACCCACTCCATTATTCTTGGGCTTCCCTGGTGGCTCAGCTGGTAAAGAATCCGCCCGCAATGCGGGAGACCTGGGTTCGATCCCTGGGTTGGGAAGATCCCCTGGAGAAGGGAAAGGCTGCCCACTCCAGTGTTCTGGCCTGCAGAATTCCATGGACTGTACAGTCCACGGGGTCCCAGAGAGCTGGACACGGCTGAGCGACTTGCTCTTCACTTGCCTTCACGGTCCGCCCAGCGTCTGCAGGCACGGATGCTCCGCCCCTCCTGTGTGTTCCTTCTCCTCCTGGTTGGAGGGCGCTTGCGGTCTCTCCCTCTTTCTGGGGCTCACTAGCCTTATCTCCATCTTCCCGCCCCAACTCTGGAAGGACTGAATCCACGCCCGCTTTCTGTTGACTTTTCTCAGGAGGACACGCGTGTTTCCGGGGCAGGGGACCGTCAATCCTTCACGCCTCTGTTTCTCCAGCTGTTAACACCGGAACCTCAGCACCCACCTCACCGGGTTCTTGGGAGGTGCTTGCCACTCTGGGTGTCAAAGAGTGAACATGCGGAGGGACCGCCCAGAGGCTCCCTAAGACGAGGTGGGTCTGATGGAGAAGCCGGGGAGCCCAGTGCAGAATGCCGGGACCGAGCCGTCCTCCGCGCGCAGCTGGGCAGCGGCGCGCCTCTGGTTTCCTTGCGCGTCTCTTGTGGGCTTTGTGCTCACCTGTTCCTCGCTGCCGCGGATCGCCACTGCTGCGCGAGGTCCCTCCCTAGGTGCCGGCAGGCAGGGGCTTCTCTTCATTGCGGTGCAGGCTTCTCATCGAGGGGGGCGGCTCCTCTGGCCGCGGGGCACCGGCTCCAGGGCGCCAGGCCTTCAGGAGGCGTGGGGCATACACTCGGCTCACCTGCGGCGTGCGGGATCTCTCTGGACCAGGGGTCGCACCCGTGTCCCTGGCATTGCAAGGCAAGATATTCTTAACCCCTGGACCACCAGGGAGGTCCTCCTGCGCGGTGTCTAATGATGCAATGAAGCTAAATGAAGAGTGAGTTCCCTCCTGTGTGAGGAGCAGGGTGCTGCCTCGCGGCAGGATGACTCCAGGTCTAAATGCGTGCTCTAACACATCCTGGGGTGTCGTGGATCTTCGTCTAGCTCAGGCGGTAAAGCGTCTGCCTGCAGTGCAGGAGACCTGGACTCGATCCCCGGGTCAGGAAGATCCTCTGGAGGAGGGCATGGCTACCCGCTCCAGTATCCTTGCCCGGAAAATCCCACGGACAGAGGAGCCTGGTGGGTCACAGAGTCCGGCACACCCTCCTGGAGGGTGCCTTGGTTTGCATGGTTCCCTGGCTCTTTACCACGCGTCTCCAGAACGTGTCTGATGCTTGTGGAAACCACCTTTTGGAAGCAGTGGGCAGCCTGGTCTCAGCTCTCCAGGGAGGTGGGTGATTTCCTGGAGGCCCTGCGCGAAACCACATCGCCCTCTAGTGGCCAAAGGCCCACGGTGCAACAAGCCGGGTGCCGGCTAGGCTCTGGCGGAACCACCCCAGGAAGCCCCCGAGACTTATCCCTGAGCCGCTTGCAGAGCCTCTTCTCACCAAGTCTGCCATCAGTCCAGGCCGTCGGAGGCGTTAAGTATGCTCGATGTCCGCATGTCACTGACAAATAGTTTCAGATACTCAAACACGTCTGCGCTGTATAAAATCCTGTGGAGTGAGTTGTTACTGCCATTTCAGCTCAGGAGAAAATGACTCGCTCCCGAGTTTGGGAACTTAGCACAGTTTGTTGCAGAGACTGTGTAAAGTCTGTCACTGGCTGTGTGCAAGGACAGTGAATCGCGGGGAGGAGGAATGGATATTTCAGGCTAGAGCCATCTTGATGCCGAGGGGTCCCATGGCAGCCAGGGGTAGCGGGGTAAGCTTTGAAGCCAGAACTCTCCAAACCTCTCGTATACCAGAGGAGGGCACTCGGACAAGTCAACTCCATTGGTGTTTGCCCTGTTAGTGAAAGTATTTCAGGGGAGCTGCTGGTCAGCCGCCAAGTCCGTTCAGCTCTTTGTGACCGCACGGACTGCAGCACACCAGGCTCCTCTGTCCCGCTGTCTCCCCGAGTTTGCTCAGATTCGTGTCAGTTGAGTCAGTGATGCTGTGGAACCATCTCATCCTTTGCCCCCCCTCCCCCTTCTCCTTCTGCCTTCCGTCTGTCCCAGCATCAGGGGCTTTAGAAGGCTGAGTCAACGGCACGGAACAGCGTAGAGGCGTCTAATGTGACCCAGGGCAGCGCCTCCTCTTTGAACCTGTGGATAAAAATGCAGACTCTCATAGGCGTGTTTCAGTATATTCCACCGTGGATTTTCCACATCTTGGTTTCTGCCTAAGGTTTCTTCTGTTGCATGTAAAGCTGGATAAAAGAAAATCTCCGTCAGCTGCAGTCAAGCTGGTAAATGTGGGGGAAATCTACCTTTTTGAGGCTGCCTGGCCGGCCTTGGGAGCTGTGCCCAGTGGCCTGGCATCACAGGGCTTTACCCAGCACGCTCGAGTGAGCCTGGCCCTGGCTGGAGGGATTACGTTTCATCCCATGTTGAAATCACTTGAAATTCCCCCTGTTCATCCAGACACAGAGATAAAAGCAGCAACCCGTGGTCTTGCTGAGCCAAAGTCTTTATTGTCAGCCGTTACCGAATCCCTTATTCTTTCATTTTGGCATCCATCTGCCAAAAATAGACTGTTGTCAAAATAGGGTATTTTAAGAACCACATGCGTGCAGATTTTCATACCTCATACCCCACACGTCCTTCATCAAAAGAGCAAATTATATTTTTATCGTTTTTATCTGTAGACCTTAGAGTTCAATAGAAGCTTCTGAATGAAATGATAACTTTCTTTTTTATCATCTTCACTTTTAAAAAATATTTGTCTGGCTGCACCAGGGGTTCTGTGCGGCACGTGGGTCCTTGGTCTCCACCGCGGCATGCAGACCCTTTAGTTGCGGCATGTGGGATCTAGTTCCAGGACCTGGGGTCACAGCCCGGCCCCCTGCGTTTGGAGCTTGTACTCTCAGCCACTGGGCCATCAGGGAAGTCCAGCGTTTTCACTTTTAAATGTACTCCCATCTGGGTCTGAGGCTTGAAGCTGAGGCAGGAGGCCAAAGCATCCTTTTATGAATGCCCTGGCCCCAACACTCATACAGAGAACACACAGATGCATCAACTGGAGTGACATCCACATCTTTCTTTTTCCCCTCTTTTTTCTTCACCAATCCCTTTGTCATCCCCTTGCTTCCTGCATTTCTATTTTACCCAAGAGAAAGAGAAGGCGCCCAGCTACGTCATGAGCTGAGGGTTCACAGACAGAAATCCTTCTGAATGACTTTTCAGCTGTTTACCGGTCCTGTCCCTCTGTGACCAGCGGTCACAGTGATGAGTCACCATCGGGCTTGGACCCACAGCCGCCTGAAGCAGCCGTGACCCCCGGGCCGCGGCCTCACACCGCCCGCCTGTGTTAAACCTCTCACTTCCCTCGAACTTGACTGTCTTCACGTCGGTTTTCTTCCAGGCGTGGGCTTTCAGTTTGCGCTAATTTTCGAGTATTTTTCCAAATTACCTTCGGAAACCAATGCGTGAAGACTTTGCCAGCTCCCATCCATGCAGTCCCTGGACAGGCTCAGGAGTCTGTCCCACCAAGAGGCCTGCTCTGGCGGGAGTGTTTCTTTACTTCTGCCTGCCGGGCCTTCACTGATGCCTGCGGCTCCTTGAGGCGGGGAGGCGGCTTCTCTGGCTGTGGAACGCAGGCTTGGGTGTCTGGCAGCATGTGGAATCCCAATTCCCTGACCAGGGATCGAACTCATGTCCCCTGCATCGGAAGGTAGGTTCTTTACAACCCACCCATCAAGGGAGTCCCCGTTCTCTTTATAAAACAGGAGTGAGGGGCTGTGCACTAAGGTTTCACCTTCTCAGACCTTATCAAGCCTGGTGCTCTGTGACAACCTAGAGTGGTGGGCTGGGGTGGCGGGTGGGAGGGAGGTTCAAGAGGGAGGGGTCATCTGCACGCCTACGCTGATTCATGTTGACGTACGGCAGAAACCAACTCAACACTGCAGAGCATTTACGCTCCAATTAAAAATAAATTTAAAAGAGCTCTTATTATATGTAGCATTATATATATGTACTGGAGAAGGCAATGGCACCCCACTCCAGTACTCTTGCCTGGAAAATCCCATGGACGGAGGAGCCTGGTGGGCTACAGTCCATGGGGTCACTAAGAGTCGGACACGACTGAGCGACTTCACTTTCACTTTTCATTTTCATGCACTGGAGAAGGAAATGGCAACCCACTCGAGTGTTCTTGCCTGGAGAATTCCAGGGATGGGGGAGCCTGGTGGGCTGCCATTGATGGGGTCGCACAGAGTCGGACATGGCTGAAGCGACTCAGCAGCGGCAGCGGCAGCAGATATATGCACGAAACATTGTCAGACCCGTACCTAGTCCACTTCATCCATTTCAGATAAGCATGATGCGGTGTCTGCACATTCAGATCCACGCGTCTATGTCTGTTATCATGGACAAGTGCCCATTTCCCCTTTATCCTTTTCTAAGAAGTCTGTCCGTTTCCTGCAGGAGAAAGCAACACACAGCTCCTCGCACACTGCCGGGGAATGCCCTCAGAAGACACGCTACTTTTGTGACCTGATCTTTCTACCTCCTCTCATCCAGTAGTTAGTACTTCACAGCTTTCCTGGACCTGCTGCCACTTCAAATGTGCGTCTAGTAGATAAAAATTCCACCAGGTGCGACTCAGCAGAGCTGAAGCCACGCTCCACTGGCGTCTGAGACTCCTGCGGATGTCTGCCTTGCCATGTCTGCTCCTGGGCATCCGGTGGCTAAGATGCCACACTCCCGATGCAGGGGCCCAGGCTCGCTCCCTGGTTGGGGAATGAGATTCTGTAGGCCCCCCTAGAGACCCCGCATGCCACCATGAAGACCGAAGGTACTGGGCACTGCACAGGACCCGAGGAAGCCAGAAAAATAAATACATGTTAACAGCTATACAGGGACTTCCCTGTCAGTCCAGCCATTAACACTTCGCCTTCCAGCACAGGGAGAGTGGGCTCCATCCCTGGCTGGGGAGCTAAGCAAGAGCCCGCATGCCTCCTGGCCAAAAAACCAAAACGTAAAACAGAAGCAATATTGTAACAAATTCAATTAAGGCTTTAAAAATGCTCCCCCACCCCCCACCCTGCTGCAAAATTTTAAATGCTAGAGAGGAGTGGAGAAAAGGGAACCCTCTTACACTGTTGGTGGGAATGCAAACTAGTACAGCCACTACGGAGAACAGTGTGAAGATTCCTTAAAAAACTGGAAATAGAACTGCCTTATGACCCAGCAATCCCACTGCTGGGCATACACACTGAGGAAACCAGAATTGAAAGAGACACATGTACCCCAATGTTCATTGCAGCACTGTTTATAATAGCCAGGACAGGAAACAACCTAGATGTCCATCAGAGGATGAACGGATAAGAAAGCAGAGGTACATATACACAATGGAGTATTACTCAGCCATTAAAAAGAATACATTTGAACCAGTTCTAATGAGATGGATGAAACTGGAGCCGATTATACAGAGTGAAGTAAGCCAGAAAGAAAAACACCAATACAGTATACTGACACATATATATGGAATTTAGAAAGATAGTAATGGTGACCCTGTATGTGAGACAACAAAAGAGACACATACGTATAGAACGGACTTTTGGCCTCTGAGGGAGAGGGAGAGGGTGGGATGATTTGGGAGTATGGCATTGAAACATGTAGAGTATCATGTAAGAAACGAAGCACCAGTCTATGTTCAATACAGGATACAGGATGCTTGGGGCTGGTGCATGGGGATGATCCAGAGAGATGATACGGGGTGGGAGGTGGGAGGGGGATTCAGGATTGGGAGCTCGTATACACCCGTGGCGGATTCATGTCAATGTATGGCAAAACCAATACAGTATTGTAAAGTAAAATAAAGTAAAAATAAAATTTAAAATAAATAAATGAATAATGGTACCGATTGAGGGACTTAAAGGTGTAATCAATACTTCTCATTAAGAAATGTCAGTCAGATCATTCTTCACTCAACCAAAAGAGCCTAATGTACTGCACAGATAAATCTAAGCATTTCATATCAGTAAGCGCCTTATCAAAGCACTGCTCTTAAGCAGAAGAAACCACTGAAACAAGGAAAAGCTTGAATGAACCGCGCCTCTCTGCACTCACTGCAGGGTGATACACACCGTAACCAGGCTGCAGGCACAGCGATAGGGTTCTAGCGCCAGCGGACCCAGCAGGCGTCATTCTCTTCCGGTGAGGCCGCTCCTCCCCGGTTCTTCTCATGGCTCCTCTGCTCCTCACCCTGCCTCTGAGACACACTGGACCCCTGCCTCCTCAGGAAGCGCTTTCTGGCCCCCGCTCCTCCACCCCGGCCGCTGCGTGCGCCTTTCACGCGGCGCAGACTCCTGTGCAGTCGGGCCTGCGGCCTTGTGTCCGACTCTTTGAGACAGGCTCCTCTGTCCATGGGATTCTGCAGGCAAGAATACTGGAGTGGGTTCCCATTTCCTTCTCCAAGGGATCTTCCCGACCCAGGGATCGAACCCAGGTCTCCCGCATCAGAGGCAGACGCTTTAACCTCTGAGCCACCAGGGAAGCCCAAGAAGAAGAGAAGGCGGTCCTTAAAAGAAGAGAAGGCCCAGGTAAGCCAGCCACATAGGCCTGAGCCCCACGGCGGACCTGAGCCCCTCCGCTGAGCGCGCACCACTGGCGTTGTGAATGGGCGACCCCCGGGGACTTCGGAAGCCCGCCGCTCGCAAGCCCGGCTGAAGGGGCCTTTCCCGCAGCGCCCGCGCTCACCAGCCGGTGCTTTCAGAGCTGCTCTCAAGAGCATTACGCGCAGAGCCGCGCCCTTTGCTGAGACGCGGGAAGGCCGTGCTGCGAGGCCTCAGAAGCTCTGCATCCCCAACGGGAACCGCGTGGCTAAGGCCAGAGGGCGGCTGGCGGGGAATTTCGACTTTCCCCCGAGCAGCGTCCTACCCGCCGTCGGGGAGGTCTGGGCGGCGGGGCTGCCCCTCACCCGGGGCTGAGGCAGCCTGCGGGGCGCCGTGCCCGCGCCCGCACTCAAGGGCATCAGCCGGTGTCTGAAAGCGCCCCGCGGGCCTGCACACCGCCAGCTTCCAGACGCCTGGCGGACCCATCTGAGGGTCCCCGCTGCTCTCCTCCTTGCCAAGCACCCGCCGCAGGTGCCGGCGCTGCGTCTAACGCCCTCAGGACAGGGCCGGGGGCTGTCTCCCCAGCCCCGGGGTCAGAGCGCACGGATGCTTCCCGGCGGGCAGAGGAGCCGAGACGGAGGCCCGCAACCAGGCCTCCAGAGTGAAGGGCGCACAGGCTTTGGGACGCGAAACGTCTGGGTCCAAACTCAGGGTGCCGCCTGCTAGGCGGGTAGCCCTGGGCAAGCTGTGCCCACTTCCGCGAGCCAAACGGAGATCCCACCGCCTGCCTCGGCGCGGCCGTGGGAGATCATGATACAGTGGACACTCAACACGGGCTGACCACGATCTTTATTAGCCGAGAGTTTGAACAGGCGAGAGAGTCCATGATTTTTAATTCATCATTTCAGTCTTCTCAGAAGAGTCATCCACGACTGGAGTTAAAAAATATATTTATCTTGTGAGGCTGTTACATGCCTGCAGAGGTTGCTGAGTGGGTAGGAAAGATGGGAACACTGCGGTGGGGAGCCGCTGCCTCTGCCCGCGTTCCTTTATGGCAGGCGCACGCAAGCACCCCAGAAAAAACCTGTGTGCCCACCATTCGTTTACGGCACCCGCACGCACGCACACACGCGTGCACCCCAGAATAAACCTGCATGCCCACCACTGGTTTATGGCACGCACACACCCCCCCCACCCACACACACCAGAGTAAACCTGTTTGTCCATCATTCCTTTATGGTGCATGCACACACGCGCGTGCGTGCGCGCGCGCGCGCACACACACACACACACACACACACACCCCAGAAAAAACCTGTGTGCCCACCATTCGTTTACGGCACCCGCACACACACACACACACACACACCCTAGAATAAACCTGTATGCCCATCATTCCTTTATGGCACACGTGCACACACTCACACTCACCCCAGAATAAACCTGCATGCCTATCTGTCCATGTCTCTAACCCTGTGAAAATGGCTGTGGTTTTAGAGGTTGTCAAAGCCAAGACTGGGTGACTGTGGCCTCAGAGAACAGCGTCTATTCCATCGGGAGAGGGAGAGGAGCGTAACCGCTACGCGGTCTTGTCCTCGGTGGCACAGTGGCTGCCACGTGTGGGAAGCCCACTTTGTCGAGAGATGGTCCGCAGGTCATGCACAGACCTCACTGTCCACCGAGAAAGCTCTTGGAGCACCTTTAGGCCCCACAGCTTCTTCCCAAAGAGACCAGCGTCCCCAGAGAGAGGGGGCGGCCCGCCGGCCTCCCTGGGGGGCACCCTGTGCTCCAGTAGCACCATCAGCTCTTCCAGCTGGTACACAAAGGCCGCCACCTGGAGGAGAACGGTGTGTATCGCCTGGTGGAAGTCTTCTTCAGCTGGGGTGAAGTGTGCCCGCTGGTCTTCCAGCAGCCGGGCCAGCATCCCCTGGAAGGCGCGGTAGGCCTGGAGGTTCTCCTGGAGCCGCTCCGCCTCGGTCAGCTCGCTCCACCTGCTGGAGCTGGCCGTCGGCACACCTTCCACAGAGTCCAGGTTCATGCTCCCGTTCAGACCCTGATGCTTCATCTGGCCAAGGACACAGAGAAGCGTCACCCCTCTGCAGTCACCCCACCGCTCTCACGTCCCCTCTAAGTCCCTCACGTGTGGCACGCACTGCCCTGGTCAGTCTGTCCACACTGGTCCAGACTGTGAAGCAAACAGTCCACAGGAGGAATTCTTCCTCTGGGATCCGGGACTGGTGTCAGGAAGACCCTATTCTCCCAGAATTTATACACACTGCTTGGACTACCTGCTCACTTTTCTTGGGAGAATCCGTAGCTTTTGCTAGGTGCCAAAGGCTGAAAGCCACTGCCTGGCCTAGAACAGCTTTCCTCCCTCCTTGACACTCCCTGCTGGCACCCTATTACCACCATGCTGGAGTTTAAGTATTTTCAATGTACCTGAAGATGCTGCCATACCTAACTAAGCAGCTCTAAAACACAGCCTTGACACAACTGTTCTGATAGCCCTCTCCACCGCCCACTCTCACCGGTGAGGACAGTGATTTATTAGAGAAGTCAACAGCTATATATACATATAATTTGCATTTTAAAATCTGATTTCTGAATGTTGGGGTTTTAGGAAGGTACACCCACCCTCCAAGAACTTAAATTCAGAGCTCTCCACGGGAGCCTGCAGCCCCCACAGCAGGCCCTAGGTGGAGGCTGATGGGAATCTTCCTCTACAGAAAATGCACCTAAGCCCATGGTTAGTGCCTTAAGAATCGGACACTTCCTCAGTTGCCCTGGGGTTTCTTCCAGACTTTTTATGGGTGACCTTTCTATTTAGACACACAAACACTTCTGATTGTATAGGATCCTAATACTATAATAGGAAAACATGGTTGGTTTATACTGCTCTTCACCCAGCTCTGTACACCTCACTCAGACTTGTTTATATAGTTTAAAAAGTCAGAACAACGTATACATGAAGAACCCAAACTTGTGAGGGCTCATGGTTCATCTACTCTGGAAGAATTCAGACAGGCATTCAAATTAGGAACAGCCTCCAAGCCACAGATAAATCTACCGAGAACCCCACGTATACTTTCTTATTTAAACGTTTCCTAAATAGCATATAGAAAAAAATGTCTTAAAGGACTTTTCTTTAGGGAAAGGGCCACGTCAAACGACAGGTGCCCAGTGTATAAAATGACCGCCTGATTAGGGCTTTTGTAACCGGTAACAGGGCGGAAACATGATGGGCGGGGTCAGAAGAGATGAAGTGAAAATAGACAACAGCAAGTCAGCAACTTACGTAAGAGTCCACCAGAGCAGTCAGGTCTGCACGGATCTTCCGCGCTAGCCAGATGGAGCGGCTACACAGGTCCCGGCGGAGAGGGGGGAGCAGCGGCGCTCCGCGGAAGCCATCCCAACTCAACGGCGGGCCCAGCACACAAGGGAGCTGGGTCTGCCCGTCTACACTGGTCCCAATCAGAAAGGTCGCACTGGGCATCTCTCCTAGCGGGACTGTGCAGCCCCGCCCCCGGCCTGGCTCAGAGGAATTCCTGGCCGTGGATTCTTGCGCCTGCGCAATCAAGGCCCCTTCTCAGGCGGCTGTTTGTCCTGCAGCGTCTGCCTCCATCCCTCTCCTCCTCAGTGCCCCGTGTACTTGTTTTCACGGCATTGTTTTGCTTTTGCACTTAGCAACAAGGTCGCTGTCACACTCTCAGGACGCCCCTGTCTAAGGTGACCTATTTCATACGCAGGCACAATCAGTCCGTCTTACTACCACCCGGCCGGTGCCCTCCAGGTCCTTCTCTCTCTTCTCTGGCCTGGTTTGCAATCATATTGTTACTATTACTGATACAGCTGCATTCATCAAGCATCTACCCTGGGCCAGACATGGCTTAAAGCCTTTATTTGATCTTTAGAATAGTTCTACAAGGTAAAGTTTTCTTCATTTTACATATGAAATGCAGGCTTAAAGAAGTCACTTCATGTGCATGAAATCCAGTACCTAGGTTCGAAATTCAAATATAGGCCTCATTCCACAGCTGCTTCTCCCACTGGCTTTCCAATTCCATCCTTTGGCTGGCTCGTATTTTGTTCAAGACACCAAGTTCACATGAAAGAGATCCTGTAAAAATACAGCTCTTTCCCCTCCTCCAACCTTTGGCTCTGTGTTTAAAAACTGAATGTGCACTTGACTACAAGTCAGCTAAGGGAGCCTCACCATCATCTCAATCATGGTGCCCCCTGTAGCTTCCAGATGAGGCAGGACTGTTCTCTTCCAAAGGACACCCAACCCTGACTCGGTAACATTTCTGAGGCAGTCTCACTCAAGTGACAATACGCTTTTCTTCTTCTTCCTTACCCCAGTCATACCACATTGCTTCTTAACAAAATGAAAATTCTTAACAACATTCCTAACAAAAAGCAGAGTTTAGGTGCTTAAAGCGTTGCCCTATCGGTGTAACTGCAGGTTCCAGGGTGAGGCCAACTGGGCTAAGAGTCACATGTTTTATCCCCAAATGAATCAGACACTACCCGTGAATCGGAACCAACACCTCCTCAGGGGAAAAGTCCACAAGCAACGACCGAGGGACACAGAGGGAGAGAAATGGGCCGGGAGCTGCCCCAGCGGGCCTTTAAGGCGGGCAGCAGGAGCCAATCTTCTTTTTTACCTGTACTTTTACGGACACTGAGTTTGGGGAAGGGGCACTGATATTAAATACTATCAGGGTTTGGTCATCATCAGAGTCAAATTAACCCCACAGCTTCCTTTACTACATGAAGATGGCCACCTTTTCCAGACAGCAGAAACATGGAAAGGATTTCCAGTTTTCCCATATGATCAGAATGGCATCTCAGTGTTAGAAATCAAGAACTAAGCAGAGTCAAAAGCTGACTTCCTGATTCGCAGCAAGCGCGGTTCCCGCCACATAAACTTGCTCTGAGGGCGCCTGGTCTTTTCACTGAGCACGTCAATCATTTTACCCCAGCGTAACTGTAACTCAGTACAACCAAGGAAGGCCAGCAGCTTCCACGGAGACCATTTTTAATTTTCTTCTTTACATTTGATTTTATACAGCTGCATTCATCAAGCATCTACCCTGGGCCAGACATGGTTTAAAGCCTTTATTTGATCTTTAGAATAGTTCTACAAGGTAAAGTTTTCTTCATTTTACATATGAAATGCAGGCTTAAAGAAGTCACTTCATGTGCATGAAATCCAGTACCTAGGTTCGAAATTCAAATATAGGCCTCATTCCACAGCTGCTTCTCCCACTGGCTTTCCAATTCCATCCTTTGGCTGGCTCGTATTTTGTTCAAGACACCAAGTTCACATGAAAGAGATCCTGTAAAAATACAGCTCTTTCCCCTCCTCCAACCTTTGGCTCTGTGTTTAAAAACTGAATGTGCACTTGACTACAAGTCAGCTAAGGGAGCCTCACCATCATCTCAATCATGGTGCCCCCTGTAGCTTCCAGATGAGGCAGGACTGTTCTCTTCCAAAGGACACCCAACCCTGACTCGGTAACATTTCTGAGGCAGTCTCACTCAAGTGACAATACGCTTTTCTTCTTCTTCCTTACCCCAGTCATACCACATTGCTTCTTAACAAAATGAAAATTCTTAACAACATTCCTAACAGAAAAGCAGAGTTTAGGTGCTTAAAGCGTTGCCCTATCGGTGTAACTGCAGGTTCCAGGGTGAGGCCAACTGGGCTAAGAGTCACATGTTTTATCCCCAAATGAATCAGACACTACCCGTGAATCGGAACCAACACCTCCTCAGGGGAAAAGTCCACAAGCAACGACCGAGGGACACAGAGGGAGAGAAATGGGCCGGGAGCTGCCCCAGCGGGCCTTTAAGGCGGGCAGCAGGAGCCAATCTTCTTTTTTACCTGTACTTTTACGGACACTGAGTTTGGGGAAGGGGCACTGATATTAAATACTATCAGGGTTTGGTCATCATCAGAGTCAAATTAACCCCACAGCTTCCTTTACTACATGAAGATGGCCACCTTTTCCAGACAGCAGAAACATGGAAAGGATTTCCAGTTTTCCCATATGATCAGAATGGCATCTCAGTGTTAGAAATCAAGAACTAAGCAGAGTCAAAAGCTGACTTCCTGATTCGCAGCAAGCGCGGTTCCCGCCACATAAACTTGCTCTGAGGGCGCCTGGTCTTTTCACTGAGCACGTCAATCATTTTACCCCAGCGTAACTGTAACTCAGTACAACCAAGGAAGGCCAGCAGCTTCCACGGAGACCATTTTTAATTTTCTTCTTTACATTTGATTTTGGATATGCCTTAGCTCGATTGAGAGAAAACAAGGATCTGAAAAGCAGAGTATCCCTTTTATTATAGTTTCTTTTTACATAAGCTTTTCGACCTAGATTCAGGTCTCTCTCCCATCAAGGAGAAGGGTCCTGCACGTTACAACAGGCAACAAAAGCTTTCAGGAAATAAAACATTTTAAATTGATTCATTACAATTTTTCAATTTTCTTGAGTACATTGGAAGGTGGGAAAAAGGCAGGAGGGAAAGATGATGCTTCAAACAGCCTGACCGTAATAACCTTAGTGAGGTTTAGTACACTCTATATTTTTTCTCCGAACAGGTTCTAAGGAGGTTCAAGTGCTCTATGTGGATGCTTTTCCATACATTAATGTATCTATTTTTCACTCCCAGTCATCCTGGCCAGTGTTTATCTAAATTCTCTGAAACATATTAAGTCTCAATTATGCAAAATAACCCCAGGCAACCACAAACAAGGGGGAAAGCGCACCCTGGAGAAACACCACCTGCATCAAGTACGTTTCCAGAACTCAGAACCGCTGACTGAAGACGAAGAATATGCTGCGGGCAAAGGTGTTAAAAATGTACCAGAATTTGATTAAGAGCAGGAAATGGAGAATTTTAAGACTGAGTTCCTTAGAAGGATGGTGACGTACACGTCTGAGGAGCAGAAAGTTAAAGGAAGAAAAACTGGTGACGGCTCACTCAGAGCCACTCTCTCCTTTGCTGGCATCCCTTTCTCCAAAGGAAGCAAACCAGGCCCACAAAAAATACCTGAAATTTACCGCAACCTGCTACAGTAACTTACTGAAGCAAATGACAGGCAAATCGTAGCTATGGAGAGTGAGAAGGGGAGCTTCAATTCATGAGACCCGACGAGCTGCTTCTGGTGGGGAGGCGTGTGATAAAGGGAGGAAAACATTTTCCCTCTGTCTCCAAGTTCTCTTTTAAAAATGCACCTTGCTTTTGGGTAAGGTGGCTAAAACATTCGATGACTAAGTGCTGCAAATATAATTCACGGAGACCAAGGATAAGGTCAAGGTGACGATGGCCAAGAAGTGGCGGCTACAGACGCCTGCCAGTGGACCGAGGGACTCACATGGGAAAGGAGCTCCCCTGCAGGCCCGTCCGATTCATCTCACAGTAGTTTCACATCTACTCAACACACCAAAACCAACTCCAAGTCCTCACTGCGGCCAGGAAAGCACATTCCATACTCCTCCATCCTTACTCCACTCTCTGCCCGGCCCTGGAGGCGATGGCAAAGCCTCCACAGGGAACACAGACGGCAGTGTCTAAGACGCTCACTGCAGACGCTTCCCTCCCTGCCCCCTGGCATTCCAATACGCACACCAGTGGGTGCAGAGCAAGCTTCTTTCAGAGACGACATTTTGTTACCCTCTTTCTAGGGAGGAAAAAAAAATGAGAGAGAAAACTGATAAACTTTGTAGTTTTAGTGTTTGTGAAAAACAAGCTGTTCCTTATTCTGTTCTCAGCAGAGCTTCATTCTTTCCAACAGCCATTATACATCTCTAACAAACAATGAACAGGGCAAGTCTTTAATTTCAGTTTCTGAGGTATGTAGGATGGAAACTGCCCTTCCGGTTCTCTAAAAATGAGCTAAAATAGGTCTTTAGTCTTCTGGACGTTATGAAGTTGTACAAAACTGTCTCCCATGGACAGCAGTAAGCGATCCACCCCCATGAAATCCCCATCTCGAGGGCAATGGCACTTCCTGGAATCTCGGGCGAAGGCCAAAGCACCACAGACCATTAGCTGCTGGAGCCGTCCTCCTTCTGAAGTGTTATCACACGGGGCCAGAACAGAGTCATCTCCTTTCACTTAAGACCATCTAACTCGGATGATTCCTTTTCTGACGGCAGTGCCCTTCATCAAATGGGAGCTGAGACGAACCCATGATGAAACCAAGCAAAGACAGAGGGGCCAGAGCTGGGCTGACAGGAGGGTGTGCACAGAGAAACAATGAGGACAAAGAAGATGAAGAACTTTGAAGAGAAAACCTTGCATCTGTAGTTCAGACCCTGAATAGCCTCCTTCATCCCCTCAAAATTCCTGAACCGCGATGCGCTGCAAGCTCAGAGTGCTAGTTACACACGCCCACCATCCTTCCCTGAAGAGGCTTCCAGAAGAGCACTGCAGTGATTCTGTTGGTGCTGAGGACCAGCTTTTTGCAAAGGCCACTGGAGAGCTATGATTTCAGGGGCTGGCTGTGCTTCTTCAACCCTCTGTCTTGCCTTCTTAGTACCTCTTATGCAAAGGACCCCACATCAGAATAATGTAATCTTGCCCAGCCCCACAAAATATAGCAACAAAGACAAAAAAAAAAAAAGAAAATCAGACTCTCCATTAATAAATAAGGAATCTCAGGTTCCACAACACAAAAACACACACGTTCAAAGTGCAAATGTCTGTCACCAGTCTGGGACTTCTCACCGATAGAGCCCTGTCTACGGTCGGAGACCGCGGGGCGGGCGGCCCCTCCTTGCCAGGAGCCTGCTTGCGAGCGAGTGAGCACCATTGAGAACCTTATGGAGGGGCTGGGGGCGCGGCGAGGAAGACGGAGAAGGCCAAGAGGAGGGAGGTGGTCCCCATGCAGCCTGCCTTCCTTCCTTCACCTGGAGAGAGTGGAGGGAGAGGGGTGAGAGATGTGCGCTGTTTTAACAGCTCACCCTGCTCAGGGGCCCTAAAGTGCCAAGTCAAGCTGCCAGCCTCCGGAGATTAGAAATATGAGATACTTGGAAGATACATGTGCTGCAAGGGTGGAAGCCAGGACCGCAGGGCAGCGGGAGAGGAGGAGGAGGGGTCGAGAGGATATCGATATATCGTTAAGAGTTAAACGCTGATCCAGAGCACACTGAAGCTACAGGGTGAAAGTGGGGTCTGCTGATGAGCAGCAGCTCTGCCTGGTTGAAGTGAGTCTAGAAGGAACCCTCCTTCAAGAGCTGCTGCAGCGGCTTCTCTGTCGAGCTTTCTGGGAAAGGCAACGTCAATTTTATAAAGGGGCGACAGAGGGAGAAGGGGGGCTGTGTGTGTGTATGGGTGTGTGTGTGTGTGCTGTGACCCAATGGAAAGAGCAGGCCCTTCAGTTATTTCACTAGATTTTAAATGCTTTAAATTTTTTTTTGTCCTTTTTGTCTTTTAAATACAAAGTCTGAGCCGTCCCAGTGCCCGGTCCGCCCCTGGCTATGGCCCCGCCGAGTCCGAGTCTTCGATCAGGACCTCTGCGGTAGCACCGAGGATGTCAGAGTTCATGACCAGCCCGTCCGCGCCCGTGCCGCCCCCGCCGCCCACGAAGAGCTTGCCGTCGGTCACCAGGCTCACCCGCTCGGGCCCGCCACAGAAGGACTTGGACACGCCCTCGGCTTCCAGCAGCAGGCACTCTCCGGGCGCGGGGTTCCCCAGGGGCTCGGGAAGCAGCGGCAGGCCCTGGCCGCCGGTGGGCGGGCTGAGGGCCTCGGGGCTCGTGCCCAGGATGTCTGTGCTGGTGATGAGCGCGCCGGCGTTGGCGGCCAGGGCCTCGGCGATCAGCACCTCAGGGTGGCTCTTTGCTTTGTGCGCCACCACCTGTCCTTCTTCTCAAACTTTTTGCCGCAGATATTGCAAGAAAACTGGTAGAAGGAGTCTGCGTCGTGCTTCTTCATGTGCCAGTTAAGGGATGCTTTTTGCCGACAAGTAAATCCACAGATCTCGCATCTGAGAGAGTGAGAAAGGAAACAGCTCATCAAAGAGAGGAAGCGCCCTCTCATCCAGGGTCAGGGTCGCGTGTACAAACGACTCAGTCATCCAGCAGGTCCCTAGGCATCACCCCCTAGTCCACACCCGCTCTCACACGGGGAAAAGTCACACGCCAGGAGAGGGGCTTCCTCCGGAGGGGTGCGCTGAAGGAGCGAGTACTCACTGGAGCGGCTTCTCGCCGGTGTGGATCATCCGGTGCACCGCCAGGTTGTGGGAGCTCTTGAAGGCTCGAGCACAGTATTCACAGATGTAATCTCTCTGGTCTGAGAAAAATAGTGTGATTAGTTACTGTTTCATTTGGAACCCCTCCTAAGTACTTTTTTCCTAGCTTACAAAAAGCAAGCAATCAGGCAGGTGAATTCAGAGTAAAAGCAATGCAGAGTATCAGCACCCTGGATAAACGAAACTTAAAAACAGCAGGAGGGGATTCCCTGGCAATCCAGTGGATTAGTTTCTTGGCCAAGAGCAGTTCCTGGTGGGGCAACTGAAATCCCACACAGACTGCACAGCACACTCAAAAAAGAAAAGCATCATTTTCATCTTTTTTTTCTCAGCCTAGCCATTCATTAACATAAGAATGTGTTTACAGTAACAAAAATAAAAAACACAGCTAGAGAGAAATAAGAGAACGTGAATCCTAATCTCAGTTTTACCAGTAAGTCAGATGCAGGATAAACTGCTTAGCAGGCAAACAATATTTCTCACAGCTTTTATTCTTAAAACAGCTTTTTCACAGATTGTGAAAGCTGAATGGTTACATATAAAAAAGATGGCGTTCAACAACAGCATTAAAAAAAGAATTTGACATTATGTAAAGAAAACTGGTCCATACTCAGAGTGGTACTCCTATCTGTTTCAGGTTTAAAAAAAAAATGTTACCCAAGATAAACAATTCAAACTTCTCTCAAAACATCCTATGGGGCAAAGGAGCACTGGACTTATTTTGTTCTTTATCAACTGGTTGGGGAGAAAGTGGACGAACAGATGCCCAGTGTCTACCTGAACAAACGGCCACCACACTCTGTGTGTGCCTGTCACTTAAAATGACCAGAAGCAGCCACAGTGAGAAGTCAAGAGGCAACCAACGTCCAACGTCACCCTACCCTCCATCCCAAACAGGTCTAAAAGCGAGTGTGGGAGGAGAGCCACGTCTCTCCCACCTGAAGGCACAGAGGCGGCACCTGGGGCTCCAGGGGACGCAGAGGCGGGCTCAGCACGTCGAGGTGGGGCCTGGGGTGCGGCACCTCTAGCAGGGGCTGAGGACGCCAGGCCTGTCCGTCTGCATTCCTCATGAACAGTAGGGTCTGGAACGCACGCTCCCAACCCAGGGACAGAGCTTTCCGTCTCTCAGGTCTGGGCCACACTCCCAGCTCCACGGGAGCATGACGAGCCCATGCGGAGCGTTTCACATACTGAAGGAAATTCTATTTTCAAAGGAAGCCAATCCACACTCATGTGGAAAAGTAAAACTCTCCAACACTGACATCATAAAATGGTATTAAGTACATACAAACATTTGGAAAGGATTTCTAAAACAGCGTTTGCCATGGTCGGCTTATAAAATCTAGCTAAAGTAGTCTAAACTGGCTGTCAGCAACTATTTTCTATGAATGAAACAGTCTAACAGGGAGAAGGAGCAGAGGAACGGCAGCTCCTTTAGAGAAACAGTGGGAACGGCATCCTCACTGATGAGACACAGCGGGAGGCAAGGCCTGCAGCCTGTGGAGCGTGGAGACCTCAGGTTTCACCCCAGTGCTGGGCCCACCAGGGGCCCGGCTCTGGGCAGTGCCCAGCACCACACACGTCGCCCCATTTCCTCCTTTTAGTGACGCAGCGCTGCTGGAATCATCACTAACCCTACCCAGCCCATCTGCTCCCATTAGCTGCACTGCAGCGATACTGGCAAGTGGCTGAAAACGCGCAAGGTCTGAACTCCTTCGACAACCTGCGTCACAGAGGCATTCAATTCCTCTTTTCCAGTCAGCAGCTCCAGGAGGAGGCTGCATGCATGCACAGCTGCTCAGCAGCGCCCAACACCTCACGACCGCACAGACTGTAGCCTGTCAGGCTCCTCTGTCCATAAGATCTTCCAGGCAAGAACACTGGAATGGGTTGCCAATGCCTCCTCCAGGGGATCTTCCTGACCCAGAAGCTGAACCCGTGTCTCCTGTGGCTCCTGCACCGGCAGCTGGGTTCTTTGCCACTGAGCCACGTGGGGAGCCCCACGGGAGGCTACACGTGGATTCAACAGCTAGCCTTTGTGATTCCAACAGTAGCAGAAGTCTTGGAGATTTTTAGTAGCAATATGGACTATAAGCAAGCCTCCTTACCATTAAGGCTTTCTCTACATACTCATCTTCAGTCCAGGCAGTTACTACAAGTATCTATCTAACGGAAGCAGAATTAGAAACCACCCCTGAAATTATTATTTTTTTTTTTTGCTAAAAACCAGCCATGTAACCACTGGCAAGTCACCTAACGCTGCTCAGCCTCTCGTTTACTGGCTGTAAAACAAAGAGAACTATAAACAAGCTTGGTGATGACGGACGGGTAGGCTAGAAAAAGATATTACCAATCTACACACTTAACAGGGCATTTAGCTACTTGATAAACATTCTAACAAAGTACCTGTATGATGTTTGGCATGTCGGAGAAGTTGCTTCTGGAGCCTGAAGAGTCGTCCACAGGAGGGATGAGGACATACATATTTCTTCTTCAGCAAATGCTGGTATTTAATGTGGTGCTGAAACAGTACAACAAAGTGAAGAGAGAGAAAAATCACGGCTTCCAGAAAGCTTAGCTCATTCCTTTGCAAAGTCAAAGGCACTGAAGGAAAACCAAGTCCTCCGTCCGTGAACAGGGAGCACCGTCAGAGTGCTTCAGCGCCTGGCTCTGTCGCTCGCTCGCAACTGCTCAAGACACACTGCAATGCCTTGAGCTCCAGTCCCACGTGTGGAAGGGAGGTGACGACAACTGCGTCAGCGTCGTGGAACAGAGGTCGGGAGTGCACAGCGCCTAGTGCCGCGAGCGGAACGTGGCCAGATTGCCGCAGCCATCCTCCGAGCAGAGCCAGAAGCGGGGAGCAGGGCCTCGGCCGCACGTCACACTTGCTGCTGAAGAGCGGGCACTTCCGCAGCTTTAGTGACTGATACTTCCTGTCTCTGCCAGACCTAAACACAAGCTGCGCCCTATTCATTAAAAAACTCACTTACAATAAAGACCTCAGACTGAAAATTTATTCCAAACAGTAATCAAGAAACCTTACGTTTCAGTTGTTAGCCTTATTCTTTAATAAGAGACACTAAAAACAAAACCTGTTTGACTGTGTCTCGGTGTGTTATCACACAATCATCTACTGTATCAGGCGCAGTTACACCATGAGAAACACTGCAATACCCCAAGATTCCAAGGGAACATTTACGTTCAGGTTCTTAATCACTTAAAACAACAAGAGCCCAACTGAAGCCATTTGATGCTTAATAGATGATTGTTGCTGGCACTGCACAGTGATGAAGAAGCCTACACCAGGTCACACACTAGACAGTCTCAGTGAGCATGGGAACTAGTAACGGGAAGCACCCTGCGAGCCCACCTCCTCCGCAACAGCCCCACTGACCTGCAGGTAGCGCGGGTGAGCAAGGACGGTCCCGCAGCCTTCCATCTCACAGCGGACGTACTGGATGGGGGGCTTCTTTCTAGTAACAACACGGAAGGGAAAAGTCAGCACCAGCAGGGAGGCAGCACACACACTGGCCTTTCCCTCCGACTGCACTACAGGGCCTAGCTATTCTACACCACGAAGGATTAAAACCTCTTTTACTAGCTTATAGCCTGCACAGAATTTATGTTACAAGTAATTAGAAACTGCGAGCACAAAATAAACCAGTAACTCCATCAAAGACAAAGAAGCGTTGAATTTTTTAGAAACTTTAAGATCCTGCAATGGAAGTTAAAGCATAGTAGCTCTCATCAAGGACACCAATGAAGCTGCTTCTGTGAAATTCTTACCTAGTCATTCCCACAGGATAACCCTAAGGGCGTGACGTATGAGTGAAGGGCCAGCGCCAGCAGGAAGGCGCAGCCCTGCAGGACCATAAATCACTCACCTCCTTTTGGGTAATCGTGGGCTTTTGTCATCCTTCCGCCTTCTTCCTCTCCTGTAATTAAAGAAGAGCTTGACTGTCCACCTAGTCCAGACTGAATGAAGCTTATACGGGAAAGGTTAACTGAGGACTCAAGATCGAACAGCTGGTGGCACAAATAACGGATAACCCACAACACACAAAGCCAAAGACAAATCCCGCAAAACCAAAGATTTCACTCTGAAGCGACTTTACCTATAAATAAGACCACACCACAACTTAACTGAAAAAGTAGAAGAAATTAGCCTATTATCTGAAAGCCCTAAGACTACAAAGGATACTCTCTCTGTAAGAGAGACAAAGCTACACACTCACAAGCGGCGACCTCTGCGCCGGGAGCTGCCGCTGGGCAGGGGCTTCACCTGGTCAGAGCCGTCACGCCCTGCGCCTTCTGCCACTCTCTTTCTTTGCTCTCTCTACTCCCCTCTCTGCGTCCCTACAGCCACTGGCCTACTGCTGTGAATGAGACTTTTCAAGCTTTTGAGAGAAGTCTTTCCAATCACACTGCCAGCTGCTTGAGACAGCGACACGCACATGTCCACACCTTCCCTCCCACTCCTCCCTTTCTCCACTAGTGACCTGAAAACCTGCCGGCCTCCGTTCTCAGGATAACTGCCTACTCACTTCCTAGGAGGCTCCTCGTCTTCCCTGATCTCATTCTCTTCTTCTTTCACCTCTACCTCGACTTCCACTTTTATTTCCTTCTTCTCCTTCTCTTCTTTCACCTTCCCTGATTTTCTCCGCGGCTTTGGAGTTTCCCTGAAAATACAAACACATTTCAGCATTGGCATCGAGCAAAGGAGCCTTTCAAGAACATCTGTGATAGAAGGGTAAAGCCTGGAGTTATGCTGGTTTATTATAAAATTATGCTCCTTGGGATACGAAATGTGGTTTCCAGCCACTATTCGTCATATGGACAGTAACCATACATATATTTAAAGCCAGTGAGATGACCCCCACCTCCAAGCTAACAAAGCCTTAGAATCAAATTTCACTATAGATGTAAAGAAAAACAAAAGTAAAAAAATTCTCAGTATTCAGGCAACTCATGACATCTTAAAACAGGCAGATCTCATAATAATTTGAATACGAGCAAAACAAAGTTCTATAGATGGAAGAGCACACTCTAGCAGGGAGTAACAGGATAATGCCAGGTTTGTAAAACAAGCACAAAATTACTCCTTTAAAAATTAAGTCCATATCCATTAGTTTGGCAACAAGGTGAAATAAAAGCAAAAATGCTTTCTTAAGATTTTTCACCAACAAACCCGAGACATGCCTTTCTAAGTGGGGTTTGTAGGTCTCATCTCTTGGATCATCTTTGAACGGTATTTCTTCTTCACTGATCAACATTTCTTCTTCCTCCTCCTCTTCCTCATCACTGCTAAAAAGAAGCCAACAGAGAACAGAAATCCTAGCTGTTATAAATCACACCTGACTGATTTTATTCAGCAATCTACTTAGATGCAGCCAAAGATCCACAGTGTTATCTAGGATTTCCATTCTAATGATCTAGCTGGACTGCAACCTAGCTCTTTCCCCCAAAGAGTAATAACTGGAACTAAAAAGACAAAGATCCTAGACATAATCTCATTTCATTAAATAAGGGCAAGGCAAAGATGGCTCAGTGTCACTAAGAGTTAAAAAACAACTGACTCAATTATTTCAAGTAGAAACCTCTGAGTCATGTGACCTGACTGACTGGTCTTCATCCCTTTACATCCCCAAGGGTTTAAATACGAAATATTGCAAAGCTTCTTACCTAATGCCGCCTGGAGACTGATGCTCTTCTGCATCTGGAAAAGGTATAAAACAGAACTTTTGGTATGAAGGTACAGATAATTCCTCTCTGCAGCCAAGAGAATCAAACAAAGTTTAGGGTCATTACACAAATGGAGAATTCTTTGTAAACTATCAAAAAGGCTCCTTCCTATAACACCACACGTGACCCTGAAAGTCAGGCTGGTCTGGTAAATGTTCAGCATGACATAAAAATCAACAGGCAACCGGGGGTTCAGTCCTCACGCGCTCCTGGCACTGTACCATAATCAAGCTGGTCTGTGTTTGGCTCTGACTTGCAGATGAGCTGCAGGGAACCAGTCTTGGACCGAGAGCTGCGTGTGTTCTCCGCGTTGCGATGCCGAGAGACGGATGTGCGGCTGCTGCCCCGCCAGCCCCGGCTAGGCCGAGCTGCTGCCGAGGGAGCTTCCTGAGCGAGGGGAGATTCTTCCTCCTCTTTCTCTTCCTTGGGATCTAGAGGAAAACATATACCATTCTTTTAGAGTTTACACTTGGCCGATAATCATTTCTGTATATCTCTGAAGATAACACTCACCCCCCACCACCTGTGGACAGAATTTTACTGATATAATAGAAGCAAGATGAGGGGGAAATCTGATAAAAACTTATCCTTACTGTCATCAGTCTAAAGAAACAGCTTTGTAGGTTGCAAAACAGGAATTTTATATTTATAGTTTATAAATATACTAAAAAATAAAATGCTGAGAAATATACCTAAGATCTAACCTTTTGTTCTATATTTTAATTGTTAGATCTAAGACAGAAGAGATGAGGAGAAGGCTCTGGAGTAAGAGGTCAGGACAGAGTAGGTAGCCCGTGTGTCAACCAAGAAATTCTCCGACCTACCTGCCACATCCAGTTGCACCCTGGGCTCCAGCCCTATGATGGTTATCTGTGACAGACTGGCTGGCTGGAGTGGGCTGCTGCGGTCCTGTTGAACCATCACCCTTGAGGGAAGGCTTGGCGTTTGACCTTGAGGCTCTTGGGTCCTGAGGGCAGAGTGCTGCCCAATGTCCCAGTTGATGGCATTTGTAGCAAGCCATTTTAGGTAACTTGTCATGGTTTTGACACTCTTTGGCCCAATGCCCCACCAGTCTACAGATTAGGCATTTGCCTGGTGCCTTGTCATTCAAGGACTCGGGGTTTACTGTAGGGCTTCCATGGAGGGCAGCCAGCATCTGGGCATGCCTTGTCTCTTTCCTTTTCTCCCTTTCCTAGGCTTTGCCCTCCCTCTCCTGTTCTGTTATAAAAGGTGTTGGTGGCTGTCTGAACCATCTCATCTAAAAGGCAGCAGGGTCCTGCTGCTGTAACTGTTGTAACTTCATCCTGATGTGTGATGTGCATTGGGACAGGAATTTGTCCTTTAAAATCACTTGAGATGTGTATAAGAGACAGGAGTTAGACTGTGAAGAAGGCTGAGCACTGAAGAATTGATGCTTTTGAACTGTGGTGTTGGAGAAGACTCTTGAGAGTCCCTTGGACTGCAAGGAGATCCAACCAGTCCATTCTGAAGGAGATCAGCCCTGGGATTTCTTTGGAGGGACTGATGCTAAAGCTGAACTCCAGTACTTTGGCCACCTCACGTGAAGAGCTGACTCATTGGAAAAGACTGTGATGCTGGGAGGGATTGGGGGCAGGAGGAGAAGGGGACGACAGAGGATGAGATGGCTGGATGGCATCATGGACTCGATGGACGTGAGTCTGAGTGAACTCTGGGAGTTGGTGATGGACAGGGAGGCCTGGTGTGCTGTGATTCATGGGGTCACAAGGAGCCGAACACGACTGAGCGACTGAACTGAACTGAGGAGTGCAAAAGAGCAATTCCATCAAGAGGAATTCCTTTGCATTTATGCATTTTACTTAGTATATTAAAAATGAGCCTATTTTGACCATGGAAGATCCTTTCAATAATCTCAGAATGGAAAAGTCCTTTCTAAGGTCTTAAGACTGATACATCCAACTTTATAAATGTAAGTTTTCAGCATGGCAAATTCCACTATAATCAAAGTCTAACGACCCAATAGAAAGACAGCAACTCAGTAAAAATGGTTTTCAAATGTGTGAACAAACAAAAACAATGACAACAAAGCTCAATCCACTCATAACAAGAGAGAAACTCTTGATATCGAGATTAACATGTGGCCGTCAGTAAAACCTTTCTATAATGGACAATTTGGCAATATCTATCAAAATTTTAAGTACATATACCTTTTCCATTAAGTTCAACTACTAGGAATTTATCCTACAAAACTAAGATCACACTTATAAAACCCACATCCATATAATGGCTAAATATTACATATGGGTATATATACATAGTCTAAATCTACCTATCTACATATCAATCTATATATATCACAACACTTCTGTACAGATGATAAGAAACATAAATACTCGCCACCTTTCAGGGACGATCTAAAAACACTTCCAGCAATTCCGCCTCACAGTGTCTTCCCTATGAAGAGAAACTGGCACGTGGAGGCTCACTATAACATGTTTAAAATAAAAAATGGAAACAATGTAACTTTCCACATTTAGGGGAAAGTGTTTATTAAAAAAGAAACGAAAAATTAGCTTCCTTTACTGCAGAGCAATGTGGTGACTGGGAGCTGTTTCAGTTTTAAGTACACCGGCTCGAAAGTTTTATGAGACTATATTAAAGTAATGAAATAAAATTCATTTGAAATGCAGAGATCAACAGCAGTGGGAACTTCAACTTGTTCAAGATCACAAAATTATTTAAGTAGGCCTAAAATTAAAAATCCTGTCTCAGGCTAGTAATCAAGGACTTTTACATCTAGGTCAACACTGCTTTTAAGATTTCTTCAAAGGGAGAAACTCAACACCCTTTAGAGTACTGCAGCATTAGATAATAAGAGAAAATTAAAATTATTTCTTTTAGTCAAACTAGCTACACTAATGTGGGCTTGAAACCTATTCCATAACCTTCTATACTCAATAACTCTTCTCTACTTCATGATGAAAGGATATGCCCACATCTTCTCAAACTGTGGGTATTATCCACAGGACAAATGGCGGTAACCTGACGAGAACTGCTCATCTTTACAAATAAAGCACGGCAGCCTGTTTTGTTGACTAACCCACACGTCACCTAAAACTCTAGTTTTTAAAAAAACACTGCCAGAGTGACGACAGCAAAGGTGTCCCCCATCAGCAAAGCGCACAGGCCGCCCGCACCAGAGGCAGCGCTGAGAGCTCTGCCATCCAGCCCCAGGCTCTCGGCCACCCAGCAAACCCCGCAGCAAGAAACAAGGCGCACAGGCCACGTGAGCACATCTGTCAGATCACGAGCTGAGCACCAGAAGACAATGTCAGAAGACAAAGGACATGGTGTTTCAAGATATGCTCAGACAGCTAAAGGAAACCTTACGAAACTAAAGGATATCAGAATGGTGGCTCAACAAACAGAAAAAAGGCCGACAAAAGATATCAGTTATAAAAAGGAAGCAAATTCTGCAAAAAGCATAATATCTGAAATGAAAAATTCATTAGACGGTTTCATTAAACAGCAGACTGAGAAAGGAGACACATTAGCAAACTGAGAAAGGGTCAACTGAGAGCATCCACTCTGAAGGACAGAAAGAAATGAAGAAAAATTAACACAGAAGAAGACATCAGTGGAGGACCCTTAAAACAAATCAACAAAGTCCCAGAAGGAGAGACAGAATGGAGCAGAAAGAATCTGTTCAGTTCTTTTGCTCAATTGTGTCCTGCTACTTGCGACCCCATGGACCACGCCACAGCAGGCCTCCCTCTCCATCACCAACTCCCAGAGTCTACCCAAACTCATGTCCGTCAAGTTGGTGATACCATCCAAACATCTCATCCTCTGTTGTCTCCTTCTCCTCCTGCCCTCAATCTTTCCCAACATCAGGGTCTTTTCAAATGAGTCACCTCTTCACATCAGGTGGCCAAAGTACTGGAGTTTCAGCTTCAACATCAGTCCTTCCAATGAACACTCAGGACTGATCTCCTTTAGAATGGACTGGTTCGATCTCCTTGCAGTCCAAAGGACTCTAAGAGTCTTCTCCAACACCACAGTTAAAAATCATCAGTTCTTGGGCACTCAGCTTTCGTTATGGTCCAACTATCACATCCTACATGACTAATGGAAAAACCACAGCTTTGACTAGATGAACCTTTGCTGGCAAAATAATGTTTCTGCTTTTTAATATGCTGTCTAGGTTGGTTATAACTTTTCTTCCAAGGAGTAAGCATCAAAATTTTAATTTCATGGCTGCAATCACCATCTGCAGTGATTTTGGAGCCTAAGAAAATAAAGACTGTCACTGTTTCCATTGCTTCCCCACTATTAACCATGAAACGATGGGACCTGATGTCATGTCACGGTCTTAAGATTTTTAAACATTGAGTTTTAAGCCAGCCTTTTCATTCTCCTGCTTAACATTTCACCAAGGCTCTTTAGTACCTCTTCCCTTTCTACCTTAAGGGCCGTGTCATCTGCATATCTGAGGTTACTGATATTTCCTGATTATCTTGATTTCCTACAATCTTGACTCCAGCTTGTGCTTCCTCCAGCCCTGCATTTCACATAATGTACTCTACATAGAGTGCTTCCACTGCAGATTAGTGGGTTCAGTCCCCGGTGGGGGAGTCCTGAAAGATGATGTTGTGAAAGTGCTGCACTCAATAGGCCAGCAAATTTGGAAAACTCAGCAGTGGCCACAGGACTGGAAAAGGTCAGTGTTCATTCCATATATACTGAAAACTGTAAGACATTGCTAAATAAAAGTTTTTTAAAAAATCTAAGTAAATACAAAATATTCCATCTCCAGGAGTCAAAAGAGTCAGTGTAAAATACTGAGCCCTCTAAATCTGATCTATAAATTCAATGTGATCTCAATTAACATTTTAGCAGGCTTTCTAAAATCCAAATGGAAATGCCAAGGACCAATAACAAAAACAAATCTGAAAGAGATGAGAAAAATTAAAGAGATGACATTTCCTGATTTTAAGACTTATTTCAGTGCTACACTAATCGAGATAATGTGGCATTGGCATAAAGATAGAGAAGTAACAGAATATATTCTGTAGAGAAAGAATCCCTCTAAATCTGATCTATAAATTCAATGTGATCTCAATTAACATTTTAGCAGGCTTTCTAAAATCCAAATGGAAATGCCAAGGACCAATAACAAAAACAAATCTGAAAGAGATGAGAAAAATTAAAGAGATGACATTTCCTGATTTTAAGACTTATTTCAGTGCTACACTAATCGAGATAATGTGGCATTGGCATAAAGATAGAGAAGTAACAGAATATATTCTGTAGAGAAAGAATAGATATTTCAAAAATAGATCCATCTGCATATACACAATTAATTTTTAACAAAGGTGCAAAAACAATTCAGTAGAGAGGTATAGTCTCTTCAACAAATAGTACAAAACTAATTTTTTGCATATGAAATAAACATATGCAAAAAATAATCTTAATCAGTATCACACACCATATACAAAAGTTAAATTCAAAATGGATTCCAGATTGAATATGAAGCCTAAAATAGTAAACTTTCTAGAAGAAAACAGAGACAATTGTGGTAAAGTTTATAAAGGCAAAGATTCCTTAAATTCGACAACGAAAGTATGACCCGTATAAGAAACAAAGTAATAAATCAGTTCAGTTCAGTTCAGCCGCTCAGTCATGTCCAACTCTTTGCGACCCCATGAATCGCAGCACGCCAGGCCAATAAAACTGTATAAAAATTAAAAATTTCTGTACTTCAAAAGATACTATTAGAAAATAAATACATAGTCCACAAAATAAGGAAAACATTTGAAAAGCATATGCCTGATAAAGACCGATATCCATTAGAATAAAAACCCTCAATATGAAGGAAACAAACACTCTCTCCCAACACCCACTCCAAAATAGAAAAGCAGGTCAACATTTTTGACAGTCACTTTACCAAAGAAAGTCTTCCCTGGTGGCTCAGAAGGTAATGTGTTCGCAATACAGGAGATCCGGGTTTGATCCCTGGATTGGGAAGATCCCCTGCAGAAGGAAATGGCAACCCACTCCAGTATTCTTGCCTGGAAAATCACACGGATGGAGAAGCCTGGCAGGTTACAGTCCATGGGGTTACAAAGAGTACTACATGACTGAGTGACTAGCACTTTCACTTACCAAAGAAAGGGGCTTCCCTGATGGCTCAGACAGTAAAGCATCTCCTGCAGTGCAGAAGATTTGGTTCAATCCTTGAGTCAGAAAGATCCCCTGGAGAAGGAAATGACAACCCACTCCAGTATTCTTGCCTGGAGAACTGTATGGACACAGGAGCCTGGGCGGCTACAGTCATTGGGATCACAAAGAGTCAGACACGACTGAGCAACTAACACTTTCACTTTACCGAAGAAAATGCACAGATGGAAGATAATCACATGAAAATATGTTCCACATCACATGTTATCAGGAAAACATAATTAAAACAGCAGTGTGTAGAGATACCACTACACATTACTGAAATGGCCAAACTCCCAAACACTGACAAAACTAAACACTGATGAGGATGTGAAAAACAGTAAATTTCATTCCTTGCTTGTGGGGAAGCAAAATGTACAGCCACTTTAGAAGAGTTTCATAGCTTCTTACAAAACTTAACATACTTTTATCGTATGATCTAGTGATCACACTTCTTAGTATTTACCCAAAGGAGTTGAAAGTTTTTGTCCACAGCAAAACCCACATATGAATGTCTTATGTTTTATTCATAATTGCCAAATTTGGAAACAACCAAAATGTTCTTCAGTAAGTTCAGTCATTCAGTCATGTCTGACTCTTTGCAACCCCATGGACTGCAGGCTTCCCTATCCTTCACTATCTTCTGGAGTTAGCTCAAACTCATGTCCATTCAGTCAGTGATGCCATCCAACCATCTCATCCTCTATTGCCTGCTTCTTTTCCTGCCTTCAATCTTTCCCACCATCAGGGTCTTTTATAATGAGTCTGCTCTTCGCATCAGGTAGCCAAAATATTAGAGCTTCAGCTTCAGCATCAGTCCTTTCAATGAATATTCATTGTTGATTTCCTTTAGGATTGACTTATCTCCTTGCAGTCTAAAGGACTCCCAAGAGTCTTCTCCAACACCACAGTTCAAAAGTATTAGTTCTTCAGTGCTCAGCCTTCTTTATGGTCCAACTCTCACATCCATACATGACAACTGGTAAAACCATAGCTTTATCTGTACAGACCTTTATCAGCAACTAAGTATAAACTGTGGTACACCCAGACAATGGAATTTTATTCAACACTAAAAAGAAATGAGCTTGGAAGACAGAAGCTGAATGCACAGAAGATTTTCAAGACAGTGAAACTATTCTGTATGATATTATAATCGTGGATAAATCTCATGATACATTTGTCAAAACCCATGGAATATTCAACAAAAGTCAACCCTAATATAAAGTGTCAGTCAGTTCAGTCAGTTCAGCTGCTCAGTTGTGTCTGACTCTTTGTGACCCCATGAATTGCAGCACGCCAGGCCTCGCTATCCATCACCATCTCCCGGAGTTCACTCAAACTCACGTCCATCGAGTCGCTGATTCCATCCAGCCATCTCATCCTCTGTCATCCTCTTTTCCTGCTGCCTCCAATCCCTCCCAGGATCAGTCTTTTCCAATGAGTCAACTCTTTGCATGAGGTGGTCAACGTACTGGAGTTTCAGCCTCAGCGTCATTTCTTCCAAAGAACACCCAGGGCTGATCTCCCTTAGAATGGACTGGTTGGATCTCCTTGCAGTCCAAGGGACTCTCAAGAGTCTTCTCCAACACCACAGTTCAAAAGCATCAATTCTTCAGCACTCAGCTTTCTTCACAGTCCAACTCTCACATCCATATATGATCACTAGAAAAACCATAGCCTTGACTAGATGGACATTTGTTGGCAAAGTAATGTCTCTGATTTTAAATATGCTATCTAGGTTTGTCATAACTTTTCTTCCAAAGAGTAAACGTCTTTTAATTTCATGGCTGCAGTCACCATCTGCAGTGATTTTGCAGCCCCAAAAAATAAAGTCTGCCACTGTTTCCACTGTTTCCCCATCTATTTCCCATGAAGTGATGGGACCAGGTGCCATGATCTTAGTTTTCTGAATGCTGAGCTTTAAGCCAACTTTTTCACTCTCCCCTTTCACTTTCATCAAGAGGCTTTTTAGTTCTTCTTCAAAGTGTAGATTTTCATAATAGGGAACATGCCCATGCAGATTTATTCATCATAACAAATGCACAATTATGACGTGGGACAGTGATAGTAGCGAAAGCTATGCATATGTGAGGGCAAATGGTATATCTCTCTCTATTTTCTAGTTAATTTTTCTATGACTCTAAATCTACTCTCTCTCTCTCTCTCTCTCTCTCTATATATATATATATATATATATATATATATTTAAATGCTCTAAAAGGCAGTCATATTTTCATTGAACAAGTGAGAGATGACAGGAAGTCAAAGTGAGGAATCCTGTCTGTATCACTTAAGGATTCCCCAGGGAAATAGGAACAATAGTAGGATGTGTGTGTATGTGCACTGGGTAGCTCAGTCATGTCCGTCTCTTTGCAACTCCATGGACGGTAGCCTACCATGCTCCTCTGTCTATGGGATTTTTCAGGCAAGAATACTGGAGTTCGCTGCCATTGCTCCAAGGATAGAACCCACATTCCATCTCTTGCCTTGACAAGTGTATTCTTTATCACTGAGCCACCTGAGAAGCCCAAGAGGATAGATGTGTGTGTGTGTGTGTGTGTGTGTGTGTGTGTGTGTGTATACTTTATTATTTGGAATTGGTTTCTCAATTAGAGTCTGATAAATGCAGTTAGCAAACTGGAGAACCAGAAGAGTTGACATATAGTTCTTGACTTAGTCCAAAGACTGGAGAATCAGGAGAGCCAATGGCATAAATTCTAGTCCAAAAGCTTTCAATCTCAACACCAAGAAAGAGCCAGTGTTTCAGTCCAAAACTTAACACAAGAAAAGACCAATGTCCCAGCTCATACAGTCAGTCTGGAGGGGATCCCTTTTACTCGACCTTTTTGTCCCACTTGGGTCTTCAGCTGATTGGATGAGGCCCACTCTCATTAGGGAGGACAACCTGTTTTATTCAGTCTACTGATTCATATTTTAATCCCATCCAGACAAACCCTCACAGACACACCCAGAATAATGTCTGCCCAAATGTCTGGATACTAAGGGAACCAGACAAATTGAAACATAAAATTAACCGTCATCCTGTCCTTCAGTTATCTCCTTTTCCCCATGTGAAGGCTCAATGGGATCTATATGCATAGGAGATAAGATTAGGAAAATGTATACTCTTTATGACTCCAGGGTCTTAGTTGAGCTCTAAAACCAATGCTGAGAACCCAAGCAGGAGAATCCTTCTGCCTGGGCTGGAGGCAAGCCCGCAATCAGTCACTAAATCATGTCTGACTCTTTGTGACCCAGTGGACTGCAGCATGCTAGGCTTCCCTGTCCTTCACTGTCTCTCAGGACTAGAGCCAAGGAATGAGCTGAATCGCTGCCTCTGCCCCTTTCTCAGTATTAGTCCTTTCAACAACTTAGTTTCTCATCCCACTACACCCACCCCACAGACGCCCTCCTCTCTTTGAATTTTTCCTGTTTCTATAGGTTTTATAAACACCTAGCAATCATTGACTATAATGTCTGTCACTGATCAGTGAAAACTCATTGATATTATTGGATGTACTAAGAAGGTTAATATCAAAAAAGGCCCATATAAAATGCATAATAATATACTCTAGGAATTTGAGCAGAATACAGTCAGGAGAGAGCCCACTAAATAATATTTCAGGTCCTACTATTCTCCCTGCCTAATTCCTGCTATTTGCTAATCTTTTCTCTCTGAAAGTTGTCCTTTTCTTTTTGTCTTCAAAGTCCTAGATCTGAAGGATTGACAAAGGTACCCTAAGATCCTCTGTGACCAGTGTCTCCCCAGTGATTATCTTGGCTTTGTCTGCAAATTACTCTCTCTACAGTCTATACTGCAGAAACCACACGAAAAGCTATTCATGTGCTGAAAGACATAAAGTAAAGGCAATTATGGAAAGAATAAAGTATAAGGAACATTCTCAAACAATTACAACCACGGTGGTTTTGTCTACTCCTTGTTACAAATTGTTTATTAACCACATCTCTTGGACCAAATGGATTATGGCCAACTCAAGATTCTTAACGTGCAATCCTTGGCCTAAGCCACCTGTCTCCCCTTGTCTGGGCTTGCATTTATAATGCTCACTAGTCTGTTCTGGACAATTCTCCTTCCCGAGGGGAGTCAAGGCTCCTAGTCAGGTAGTCAGTGTAAACACAGAGATTCAGATCTCTGGGTTCCCATGCAAACTAGGTAATGACCCCCTGGTATAGAGTTTCATTCTTGGTTACTTATAGGAGAAAGACTCTCTTTCCTGTTCTTTGCCTGGCAGGTCACAATTCTTTTACTTACTAGTAAGCATGATTTTCTCATTTCTGTTGCCAGTCCTTCTCCTCTAGCTTGCTGCTTCTGCTGCTGCTAAGTTGCTTCAGTCGTGTCCGACTCTGTGCGACCCCATAGACGGCAGCCCACCAGGCTCCCCCGTCCCTGGGATTCTCCAGGCAAGAACACTGGAGTGGGTTGCCATTTCCCTCTAGCTTAACAAGTCCTAATCACTCCAGTCCAAACTCACCAGCTGACCAGTCGAGGAATATTCTGATGTGCCCAGGGACTTTCTGTTCCTTCTTTTATATGTGAAAGTTCATTATTTCTGTACAATCATTTGGAAAAATACTTGGAAATAGACACATTCTAAATATTTGCAAGCATTAGGACCTACCTTTTCAACTCCTTGGTATGTACCCATCACAAATGTTCGTACATGTTCCACTAAATAAATAAGAAAGAATGTTCATAGTTACATTCTAAGTAATATATATATTAAAAAAAAAAACAGGAAATGGACCAGCTTTTTTCCTACAGTGGAATTGATAAATTGAGTTATGTTCATCCAATAGAATTATTATATAGCAAAGAAAATGAATAAACTAAAATTATTTTCAGTGTTGATAAATCTCATTAATAATATTGAGTGAAAGAAATCTGACATAAAAGACTACATATGATTTGATTTCATTTTATTATGTATAAACACAGGCAATCCTAAGCTATGGTGTTAAAAATCAGGGTAATCTTTACTCTTGAGGAGAGGGATCTGCTAATGACTAGAAAGGATACGGAAGCACTTCGGTGATGCTGGTAAGTTCTGTTTTTAGTCTTAGCGCTTGTTCCATAGGTGTGTTTATTTTCTGAATATTCATTGAACTGTGTTCTTATGATTTATACATTTCTCACTATTATTTCATACAATGAATTAGTTGAACAAATTGATACAAATTAGTGATATGCTTACATAAACTTTTGTTGATGGCACTATACCAGATATACTGATATAAAAACAGGTATAATTTTCATTAAGTAAAACAGGTGAAGGGTCACAGGGGACAAGGCACCTTTTCCTAATGCCACCTATTAATTTTGTTTTACAGAAGAATTCAGATCCTGGAGAGAATAAAAATTGGCTTTCTCAAGGTTAACAATCTATTTGATAGCAGAGTGACTAGAGATGAAATACTATGACTCAGTCTGGCATTCTTTGACTACACAGTATCCTTTTGGATAAGAAAACATCTTGATGTTCTCTATAAAAGGGTTTAAGCTTTTTAGCTCAATCTATTGTCCTTCCATTAAGTTCAGTTCAGTTGCTCAGTCATGTCTGGCTCTTTGCAACCCCATGAATCGCAGCACTCCAGGCTTCCCTGTCCATCACCATCTCCTGGAGTTCACTCAGACTCAACATCCATCGAGTCAGTGATGC
>SJYC01073196.1:0-21775 GCA_006408675.1 Madoqua kirkii
GGACAGGAGGCCTGGTGTGCTGCGATTCATGGGGTTGCAAAGTTAGTCGGACATGACTGAGCAACTGAACTAAACTCTACATAGAAGTTAAATAAGCAGGGTGACAACATACAGCCTTGAAGTACTCCTTTCCCAATGTGGAACCAGTCCGTTGTTCCATGTCCAGTTCTAACTGTTGCTTCTTGACCTGCACACAGATTTCTCAGGAGGCAGGTAAAGTGGGCTGGAATTCCCATCTCTAAGAATTTTCTCCAGTTTGTTGTGATCCACACAGTCAGAGGCTTTGGTGTAGTCAATAAAGCACATGTTTTTCTGGAAGTCTCTTGCTTTTTCTATGATCCAGCAGATGCTGGCCATCTGATCTGTTTCCTCTGTCTTTTCTAAATCCAGCTTGAGCATCTGGAAGTTCTCGGTTCACATACTGCTGAACCCTTGCTCGGAGAAGTTTGAGCATCACTTTCCTAGCGTGTGAGATGAGTGTAATTGGGCAGTAGTTTGAATATTCTTTGGCACTGCATTGGAATGGAAATTGACCTTTTCCAGTCCTGTGGGCACTGGTGAGTTTTTCCAGATTTTCTGGCATACTGAGTGCAACACTTTAACAGCATCTTTTAGGATTTCAAATCGCTTAGCTGGAATACCATCACCTCTGCTAACTTTGTTCAGTGATGCCCACTTGACTTTGCATTCCAGCATGTCTGGCTCTAGGTGAGTGATCACACCATCATGGCTGTCTGGGTCATTAAGATGTTTTTTTTGGTAAGGTTTTTTTGTGTATTCCTGCCACCTCTTCTTACTATCTCCTGCTTCTGTTAGGTCCATACTATTTCTGTCCTTTGTGCTCATATTTGCATGAAATGTTCCCTTGGTAACTCCAATTTTATTGAAGAGATCTCTAGTCTCCCATTCTGTTGTTTTCCTCTATTCTTTGCATTGGTCACTGAGAAAGGCTTTCTTATCTCTCCTTGCTATTCTCTGGAACTCCACATTCAGATGGGTGTACCTTTCTTTTCCTTCTTTGCCTTTTGCTTCTCTTTTTTTCTCAGCTATTTGTAAGGTTGCCTCTGACAACCATATTGCCTTTTTTGGATTTCTCTTTCTTGGAGATGGTCTTGATCACCGCCTCTTGTAATTTCACAAACCTCCATCCATAGCCCTTCAGGCACTCTATCAGATCTAATCCCTTGAATCTGTTTCTCACTTCCACTGTGTAATCATGAGGGATTTGATTTAGGTCATACCTGAATGCTCTAGCAGTTTTCCCTACTTTCTTTAATTCTGAATTTGGCAGTAAGGAGTTCATGATCTGAGCCATAGTCAGCTCCAGTCTTGTTTTTGCTGACTACATGGAGGTTCTCCATCTTTAGCTGCAGAGAATAAAATCAGATTTCAATGTTGACCATCTGGTAATGTCCATGCATAGTCTTGTGTTGTTGGAAGAGGGTGTTGGCTATGACCAGGGCGTTTTCTTGGCAAAACTGTTAGCCTTTGCCCTGCTTCATTTTATAGTCTCAGGCCAAACCTGCCTGTTACTCCAGGGATCTCTTGACTTCCTACTTTTGCATTCTAGTCCCCTATGATGAAAAGGGCATCTTTTTGGGGAGTTGGTGCTAGAAGGTCTTGTAGGTCACCATAGAACCATTCAACTTCAGCTTCTTCTGCATTACTGATCAGGGCACAGACTTGGATTACTGTGATACTGAATCATTTGCCTTGGAGACGAACAGAGATCATTTCATTCTGTGTTTTTTGAGATTGCAAGTATTGCATTTCAGACTCTTTCGTTGTCTATGACGGCTACTGGATTTCTTCAAAGGGATTCCTGCCCACAGTAGTAGATTTAACGGTCATCTGAGTTAAATTCCCCCATTCCAGTCCATTTTAGCTCACTGATTCCTAGAATGTTGACCTTTACTCTTGTCATCTCCTGTTGACCACTTCCAATTTGCCTCGATTCATGGACCTCACATTACAGGTTCCTATGCAGTATCATTCTTTACAGCATCAGACTTAACTTTCATCACCAGTCAAATCTACAGCTGGGTGTTGTTTTCCCTTTGGCTCCGTCTCCTCATGCTTTCTGGAGTTCTTTCTCCACTCTTCTCCAGTAGTGTATTTGGCACCTACCAACCACGGGAGTTCCTTTTTCAGTGTCGCACTTTTTCCCTTTTCATACTGTTCATGGGGTTCTCAAGGTAGGAATGCTGAGCTGATTTGCCATTCCCTTCACCCGTGGACCATGTTTTGTCAGAACTCTCTACCATGACCTGTCCGTCTTAGGTGGCCCTACATGGATGGTATGGCTCATAGTTTCACTGAGTTAGACTGACCATGTGGTCAGTTTGGTTAGTTTTCTATAACTGTAGCAGAAAGAACACTCGGAGAAATAAACGGCAAACACCCCCACCAAGTCTGAGACACGAATCCACATAAACAAGCAGATCCATGATCCTGCTTCCAAACAATGTTACATTCACAGGTTCTCAACACCTTTTGAGAGCAAACAATCCAATCAACAGAAAACGGCTCTACAAGTATCAGACAAAACAGATTCAAGTCAAAACCTGCTGTGAGAACACAAAGTTAGACACTGTATATTAGAAGTCAATGAAAACGATGTAAGAAGTATAAATCTATACATTCATAATACATGAAGTAAAAACGACAGATTTGAAGGGGAAAATAGGTATTACTCAAATAAGTGAGAAACTTCAATATCTTACTTTCAGTATCAAATAACATGACTACTTAGAAACTCAAATAGGAAATAGAGGACCTGCACAACAGTATTTAAAATAATTTAAAAAGGGGAAAAAAAACTAACATATACAAAAATAGAATATACAATTTTCTCAAGTACACACAGAAAATTATCCAGAAAAGACCATATATTAGGCCAGTTAAGATAAGCAGCAGTCAGAGAGGCGTAAGTGGCTACATTAAAACACAAACAACAAGTGTCTAATTAATAACCGAACTTTACACCAGGTCAGGAAGCAAGTTAGAACTGGACATGGAACAACAGACTGGTTACAAATAGGAAAAGGAACACATCAAGGCTGTATATTGTCACCCTGCTTATTGAACTTCTATGCAGAGTACATCATGACAAACAGTGGGCTGGAAGAAGCACAAGCTAGAATCAAGATTGCCGGGAGAAATATCAATAACCTCAGATATGCAGATGACACCACCCTTATGGCAGAAAGTGAAGAAGAACTAAAGAGCCTCTTGATGAAAGTGGAAGAGGACAGTGAAAAAGTTGGCTTGAAGCTCAACATCTGGAAAACAAAAATCACAGCATCTGGTCCCATCATTTAGCTCTGGGGTTTTGATAAATGTCCTTTACCAGGCAGAGGAAATTCCTATTGTGTGTTATCTTGAAAATTTGTTGATTTTGTTAAATGCTTTTAAACTACATGAATTGGGATTACTTTTTGTGTGCTGAACCACCCTCCTGATCCTGGGATCACTTGGTCATAGTTTTAATGTGCTGTACTCTCTCTCGACAGGCCAAAATAGATTGGGAAACAGTGGCTGACTTTATTTTGGGGGGCTCCCAAATCACTGCAGATGGTGACTGTAGCCATGAAATTAAAAGATGCTTACTCCTTGGAAGCAGTTATGACCACCCTAGACAGCATATTTAAAAGCAGAGAGGTTACAACAACAGTCTGTCTCGTCAAGGCTATGCTTTTTCCAGTGGTCATGTATGGATGTGAGAGTTGGGCTATAAAGAAAGCTGAGTGCCAAAGAATTGATGCTTTTGAACTGTGGTGTTGGAGAAGACTCGAGAGTCCCTTGGACTGCAAGGAGATCCAACCAGTCCATCCTAAAGGAGATCAGTCCTGAGTGTTCATTGGAAGGACTGATGCTGAAGCTGAAACTCCAATACTTTCGCCACCTGATGCGAAGAGCTGACTGATTTGAAAAGACCCTGATGCTGGGAAAGATTGAAGGCGGGAGGAGAAGGGGACGAGAGAGTATGAGATAGTCGGATGGCATCACCAACTCGATGGACATGGGTTTGGGTGAACTCCGGGAGTTAGTGATGGACAGGGAGGCCTGGTATGCTGCAGTCCATGGGGTAGCAAAGAGTGGGATAGGACTGAGCAAGTGAACTGAACTTTACACCTTAAAGAAAAAAGAGGTGGGGGAAGGAAGCCCCAAGAGTAGCAAAACAAAGGAATAAAAAGTGGAGATAATTAAGAAAACAGTAGGACAACAGAGAAAAAGATGAAACCAAGTTAGTTGTTTGAAAAATCAACAAAATCAACACACCTCTACTTAGACCGAGGGGAAAAAAAGGAGGCTAGAACTACCAAAAATCTGAACACACTTAATAACAAGTGAAGACACTGAGTTGGCAATCAGAAATCTCCCAGTAATAAAGAAAAAAGCCTAGAAGGAACCTCCCAACTCCCCAACTCATTCCATAAGGACAGCATAACTCTGATATCAAAGCCAGACAAAGATACAAGAAAACTACAGATCAATATTCCTGCAAACCAAATTCAGCAGCATATCGAGACAGTGCAGCACATTAAAACTATGACCAAGTGACCCCAGGATCAGGAGGGTGGGTCAGCACACAAAAATCAATCCCAACTGATGTAGTTTAAAAGAATTTGAGAAAATCAACAAAATCCTGGTAAAGGACATTTATCAAAACCCCAGAGCTAAGATACTTACTGGCAAAAGCTCCTTCCCTAAAATCAGAAACAAAGTAAAGATGCCCTTTTCCTCCTCATCTATTTAACACTGTACTAGAAGTTCTAGCCAGAGCCTTAGGTGAGAGAAAAAAGGCACACAAACAGGAGAGAGTAAAGCTAAATCTATCTGCAAATAAAATGACCTTATTTCTAAAGAATCTGCAAAGAAAAACTATTAAAGGTAACAAAAATTTAGGAGAGTTGCAGAATACAAGATCAATAGGCAAAAATTAACTGTTTAAATTATACCAGTAAGAGCAATCAAAAAAGGAGAATTAAGAAAATGATTCCATTTCACTTACAATTCAATCAAAAAGAAAAACATACTTAAATACTGCTAAAATGGCAATACTCCCTCCAAAGACCTACATATTAAATAGAATCCTTATCAAAAATTTCAGCTTCCTTTTTTGTAGAAATTGACAATGTGATCCTCAAATTCCTATGAAAATGCAAGCAGCCTAGTTTAGTCAAAACAATCTTGACAGTGAATTTGGAATACTCCGTCCAATCTCAAAACCGACTGCAAAGCTACAGCACAGCATGGGACTGGCAGCAGGGTGGACGTTCACCTGACAAACCATGTCCACAGGCCAGACGCACGCCCGTGCACTCTGTGCGCTCTGCTCTGGCCTCTCTGTGACCATGTGGACTGTCGCCCCCAGCAAGAATGCCCGAGTGGGATGCTCTATCTCCTTCAGGGGATCCTCCCAAACAGGGATGGATCTAATGTGGCTCCACTGTGGGACATACTTTACCACCCAACCACCGGGAAAGCCCTCAAAACCCAAACACCTATGGTCAGATAATTTGACAAGGTTGCCAAGACCATTTGTGGGGAAAGAATAGCTTCTTCAACAAATGGATATACATGCAATGAATGAAGCCAGACCCTTACCTTATACCATACACAAAGATTAACTCAAAATGGATCAGAGACCTAAATGTGAAGAGCTAGTACTAAATAACTTAGAAGTGAAGAAAGTCTATATAGAATGGAAGAAAATATTTGTAAGTCCTATATCTTATAGGAGTCTAATATCCAGAATATAAAAAAACTCAATTTAACAACAAAAGACAAACCATCCAATTAAAAAATGGGCAAAGGGCTCCAACAAATATTTATCCAAAGACAAACAAACGCTCAAAAATCACACAAAAAGATGCTCGCTATAAGTCATCAGTGAAATGTAAATCACAACCACAGTGAGACTACTTCTTCACACACACTACAATGCCTACAATCATAGCAATTTTTAAAATGGAAATAGTAAGTATCAGAATGTAGAGAAACTGGAACTCTTTGTGCATTGCTGGCGGGAATGTAAAATGATGCAGCCATTGTGGGAAATATTTCGCAGTTCCTCAAGAAAAAAAAAAAAAAACACCACGTAGAATTACTATTGGTTGTTGTTCGGCTGCTAAGTCATGTCTGACTTTTTTTCGACCCCCAAGAACTGTGGCATGCCAGACTTTCCCGTCCTTCATTATCTCCCTGCTGCTGCTAAGTCGCTTCAGTCGTGTTCGACTCTGTTCGACCCCATTGACAGCAGCCCACCAGGATCCCCCGTCCCTGGGATTCTCCAGGCAAGAACACTGGAGTGGATTGCCGTTTCCTTCTCCAATGCATGAAAAGTGAAAAGTGAAAATGAAGTCACTCAGGCGTGTCCAACTCTTGGCGACCCCATGGACTGCAGCCCACCAAGCTCCTCTGTCCACGGGATTTTCCAGGCAAGAGTACTGGAGTGGGGTCCTATTGCCTTTTCCCATTATCTCCCTAAGATAGCTCAAATTCATGTCACTGATTGAGTCGATGATGCTATCCAACCATCTCATCCTCTGGTGCTCCCTTCTCGTCTTGCTCATCTTTCTCAGCACAAGGGTCTTTCTAATGAATCAGCTCTTCGCATCAGGTGGCCAAAGTACCTGTCAACTCCACTCCTACATATATACCCTCAAAGTTGAAAACAGGTATTCAAATACTTGTATGTGGATGTCTGTAACATACAACCCACAAATGTGCAAACAACCAAGACATCTGTCAAACACCGAATGGACAAACAAGATGCAGTATTGCTCATAAGGAGGAATCAAGTACCTTTGGGACTGACTGATACACACGTTATGTTAAAATAGACAACTAACAAGGACCCACTGGACAGTACCAGGAACTCTGGTCAGTATTCTGTAACAAGCTAAATGCGAATGAACAGGATACATGTACATGTATAACTGAATCACTGATACATGTGTAACTGAACCACTTTGCTGTACACCCGACATGAACACAGTATTGTTAAACAGTACTCCTACATAAAAACTAAAACTAAGTCAGTGTTTTATAGAGGCTAGAAAGGGGCTGGGTGGGAAATGACTCTCTTTAATGGGTACAGGGCCTCTGCAGATGGAGGTGAGGTCAATGCACTAAATGGCACTGAATTCTATGTTTCATGATGGCTAACTGTCCCATGAGTAAGGTACCAGGCAGCCACTGTGGGTGCTGTGAATACCACACGGTGGGACGAGGCAGGGCAGACAAACCGAGAGCGGGGGATGCTATGACCGAGACAAAAAGATCCCGGCACTCCTGGCAGGCGTGCGTCTCCCGGTTCTTCTAGGCACCAAAAGAGGAAACATAAAGTGAATTTTCTCAATCTGCGAGTCGCCAACAATCCTTTCAAAACAATCTAACATCAAATCCAAAAGGTGACAGCCATTCCATCACGATGACACACTTCAAGTCCAGGTTTTGCTCTGACACAATCTGGTCCCCTTCAGACTGGCTCCTCACTTTTCTAATTGAGGCTGAGAGAAATTAAACAACTTATCCAAGATTACAGAGTTAACACAGATATAGTGAACAGGGAATGGCTGGTTAACAGGCTGGAACAAACTAGAGTGAAAGTCTTACTCTAATTAAATATTTACATTTTGGGGGGAAAACTAACAAACCTTAAATACTTGTTAAGTACCTAATATTTTCTCCCTTTTTCTAAACTTAGTCCTCATAATCTTGCCAAATAATATTTTTTTAATAGTTGAGGAAAACAAGTAACTGACTTTCACAAGCTCACCTATTAAATGGTGGAGCTAAGACTGGAACCCAGTCCAAAGTCCATATTCATTCCACTACACCACACCTATCAGATAAGAAAGAAACGGGAAATCGCCAGTCTAAGAGCTTAATGCAGATCTGAGAGCTGCTTCACTTCCACCAAGTCTCAGGTTCAAGTGCCAAAAGAGCGGCTCATTTATGGAAGACACTGACCTACAAGACCACGAGAAGAATTTTTTCAAGAAAGTGAATTCTTAATTTAAAACTGCAGCGAACATTCACAGCATCATTATTCACAGTAGCTATTTAAAAAGTACATCAAGTGATGAACAATCTGTTTAGGTCAAATGGAGTATTTTCACACAAAGGAATGAAAAAAATTATACATGCTACAACATGGAGTAACCTAAAAAATTTTGTGCTAAGTGAAAGAAGTCAGACTCAAAACAGGAAACCTCACATACTGTAAGCCAAGTCTGTGTACGACATGTCAGAAAAGACGCGTCTACAGAGACAGAATTACACACTTAAAATGTGTGTATTTTAAACTGCGGATATGTGAACTGTGCCTCAATAAGACCGTGTCAATAAAACAGGCATTGCAGCACTGAGTCACAAGGGCCAGTCACTCAAGCTGCCCAAACGCCCGTCAGCAGTAAAACAGATGAACTGTGGATATACTCCCACAATGGAACTGTACATAGCGATGAAGATAAACGTCTGTAACAAATGCAACACAGAAGGATGCCACATAGTGGGGAGCAGAAGAGGCCCCACACAGAGACTGGCACAACTAATGTGTGCTGTTCAAAGTGACAACAGTGGTTACATTAGGGATGGCTGATTGTGTTCTGCTTCTTGAGCTGGGTAATGCTGACACGACTGGACTTGCTTTGCGGATATACACGATGCTGGACGCTTCCGTTAAGGGTGCTTTTGTGTGTGTACAGTGTATCTTAATAATTTCTTAAAAAACAAAAAACATCACCTGTAATCTAACCCCCTCCCCGGGGGATGGGGGAGAAGCTGAGAAATACCAAATGTCCTTCCTGCAATCAAGTAACAGTAAAATAAACACAGAGCACCTACATGCAGTAGTCACAGCTGCAAGCCCATGAAATAGCTCATCTCTGTTTCCTTAGAGAATCAATCCCACTGCTAAAAACACGTTGGAATTTGAGTGTAAACTAATGGTTTTCACAGCATAGTTTGCAAACTCCTATGGGTCCCCAATATTCTTTCAAGAAGTTTTCAAAGTCAAAATTTGTCACAAAAAAACCTGTTGGGATTTTGATTTTGATTATACTGCACTTATAGATCAATATGGGGAGAAACAAAATCTTAACAATGAGTCTTCAAACTCATGAACAAGGCACACTGCTCTCTACTCAGGCTTTACTAACAACTCCCCTCAGCAGTGGTTCCTGCTCTCCAGCGTATGCTCCGCACCTTCAGCCACGTTTCTCCCTAAGTGACTCATCCTTCTGGTACTACTGTAAGCAACATGTTTACATGCAAATACAGCTGATTTTTGTATGCTGATCTTGTTTTTGTGGGATGACTTCAAGAGGCCTTGCAGCTTGAGACCACACGACATGAAAATGTCTGAAGTGGAAGACCACTGATGAGAACGGCCCAACTGAGAAATAACAAAACTACTGTCTTTTAAACCACTAAGCTTTTGGATGGTTTGTTATACAATATATAACTGACCCAAACGTTTATACAAAGAGTTACAGTAAAGGAAATGGGGTTTAGAAATTCTCAAAGAGTTAAAGTTGCAAACAGAATCAGTCAATAAGAAGGTAGGATATAAGTTGGGAGTCAAGGATCAAACAAGTAAGCCACATTTAAGGAGATATGTAAGCAAAAGACAGACCCTCAGGAATTCTCAGTAGGGAATTAACTGTACTAAAGCTAAAGAGAGTACCTGCCTGGGTATATAACAGTTAGATCGACCTGGCTAGTTTTAATGCAGAGGAGCTTGATCCTTCTTGGGACTTAAAAGATCAAGGGTCATTAACTCAGACCTAATTTCTTTGTGTCAGAGGATCTTGCCCACCCATAATCTCGGTGTAAGGATAACATTATGTCCACAGGTCGAGATGAGTATCTCTTAGGGGTTTCTGATTCTTATCTGCTGAGTGGAGGTCTGTCCACTCAGGACCTTGGGCCTCTTCTGCCAGGGTGTTCTGTTGCAATTCTCAACTGGTTGTGGAGGAAAAGGGATCTCAATGTAAAATAATTATATATAACAAGATAAACTTGCAACTGTGTCAAGACAGTTCTGATATGCTGAATCATAATGGGCAAATTACTACACATCTATCTTCTTTACATGTAAGGGACAGAAAAACTCATTGACCTGATTGATAAAACATCCCATAACCGAAAGGAACTGATAATCAATCTTTCTAGGCCCATGTCACAATCCACACTAATCATAGATGAGGTATGTCTGCATGTCTAGGAAACTATAACAGAAAGGAAGAACCATCGGAGGTCTGGATATTTGAAGTAGGAAAACAGTCTGAAGGCTACGAGACATTCCTAACAAGGAATAAGTTGTTGAGAGATCTTTCCCACCCTGAGAGGAATAATGTGGTTCCTGTCACCTTAAGATAGAAGGCTAGGAAGGAAACAGGATAGATAAAACGCTATCTAGTGTACCGTGTACCGTCAGCCTCTTGAGACATAAGCATTACAATAGTCAGAACTTGAGTCTCAGAAACCTGATCCTGTGACTGTGTATTTCTATAATTAGCTCTACTTTGTTTTCCATAAATAATTAGCAAAGTCCATTTTGCAATGTCAATATTAGCCAATCTCAACATATTTAAAGAAGTCAGGGAAAGCAAGTCCTTCGCTTTTTAAAAAAGCGAAAAAACTAGTATTTAAACCAACTTTAGAAGAGTTTATCATTGAAGACAATGTTTTTTGTACATCCTTTGTGCAGAAACTCAAATGGTAAAAATTAAGAATTTATACACCACCACAGGAAAACAGAAATACTCTGATGAAAACAATCTAAATAAATCCCTAGATCTGATTAACTCATTTGGTGATTCTGTCTAGGCAATCTTTCCCAAACATCACTACAACAGGAAGAGTAATTAAAACAGCAAAATGATATTAAATAAAGGATGAAGCACACACTTTAATACAAACAAATTTTTAAACAATCAGGGTTCCAACCTGTTTCCTCCACGCTCTAATTTCACGAGATATTCTTTAAGGCAAAGAAGGAGGGGCTGTCTCTCATGCAACTCCTGTGCATTTTGGTATCTACATTGCATACTACCCAGAAACAAAGTCTGTGAAGTTAATATCAGCAGGTAAAGCAACACTGGGATTATTAATAACTACACTGAAGCAAATCATTCCCTGACCTTCACGGTGTTACACTGTTGGAATTTCTTCACCCCCACCCTCATTTACCACACAGCCTAGCATCTAGGATGGTGCTGGACACACAGTGAGTGCTCAGCAAGCACTTGCTGAAGGACCGACTCGCAGAGCGAGTTTCTACTGCATTCTGGACACATCCATCAGGGTTAAGTAAACGCAGTAGACACAGGGACCTCATGCACTTCTTACTAGTATTTCAGCTCGAAAGATGCCTGTGGCACTTTGCAATTTAGTAATATTGAAACAACAGCCGGTTCCTTTTTTGAATGCGCATTATCATTTAACCAAACATGTCCAGGGTTCTCACCTTTAATAGGAGAGCACTTAATTTCCAAGTTGTTTGGAGTAAGAGTAAAAAATAATCCTGAAAACATCTTTTCAATACTAATGAAACAGAGATGTCTTTAGAAAATCCTCTCCATCTCCGTATTCAGTGATCTAGCTGTAGGACTGTAGGACACTCACATACCAATATATGCAGCTCAGAGTTGACCGAGTACTGCAGTAACGAAACTTACACAGAGACTGAGATGCGAGTTGGAGAGGATTTCTTTGAAATTTTATAAGCTTAACAACAGTTACTTTTTATTGAGTCTTTACTGGATTCAGTTTACTAGATTATTTGCAATAAAAGGCAGAACTTAAGCCCCTGAGCTGTGACTCCAGATGCAGAGCATTTAACTAGGGGCTAACAGACTGACTCCCATGATGCAGGTGTTCTTCTCCTCACACTTCTGCGCGGATGAGTCGAGACGCTGCATCAGCACCAGGCGCGCCGCACAGGGACTCGCTTTATCACACACACCACGCACCACACCTTCTCAGACTCCTTTCTATCATAACTAGATAGTGACTACACTTCCCTGTGCTACACAACAGGTCCTTGTTGGCTATCTATTTTACATATAGTAGTGTGTATCTGTTAATCCCAAACTCCTCATTCATTTCCCCCTCCTTTCCCTTTTGGTGACCATAAATTTAAGTTCATTTGTATCTTTTTTTTCCAGATTCCACATATACGCAATCGTGTTATAAATATTTGTCTGACTTACTTTACCTAGTGTGATAATTCTAGGTCTACTCATGTTGCTGCAAAAGTCACTATTTCATATGTTTTTATGGCTGAGTATTCTAAAGATCAGTCTTGGGCGTTCTTTGGAAGGAATGATGCTGAAGCTGAAACTCCAGTACTTTGGCCACCTCACACAAAGAGTTGACTCATTGGAAAAGACTCTGATGCTGGGAGGGATTGGGGGCAGGAGAAGGGGACGACAGAGGATGAGATGGCTGGATGGCATCACCGACTCAACGGAAGTGAGTCTGAGTGAATTGAGGAGTTGGTGATGGACAGGGAGGCCTGGCGTGCTGCGATTCATTCAAACATGTCCAGGGTTCTCACCTTTAATAGGAGAGCACTTAATTTCCAAGTTGTTTGGAGTAAGAGTAAAAAATAATCCTGAAAACATCTTTTCAATACTAATGAAACAGAGATGTCTTTAGAAAATCCTCTCCATCTCCGTATTCAGTGATCTAGCTGTAGGACTGTAGGACACTCACATACCAATATATGCAGCTCAGAGTTGACCGAGTACTGCAGTAACGAAACTTACACAGAGACTGAGATGCGAGTTGGAGAGGATTTCTTTGAAATTTTATAAGCTTAACAACAGTTACTTTTTATTGAGTCTTTACTGGATTCAGTTTACTAGATTATTTGCAATAAAAGGCAGAACTTAAGCCCCTGAGCTGTGACTCCAGATGCAGAGCATTTAACTAGGGGCTAACAGACTGACTCCCATGATGCAGGTGTTCTTCTCCTCACACTTCTGCGCGGATGAGTCGAGACGCTGCATCAGCACCAGGCGCGCCGCACAGGGACTCGCTTTATCACACACACCACGCACCACACCTTCTCAGACTCCTTTCTATCATAACTAGATAGTGACTACACTTCCCTGTGCTACACAACAGGTCCTTGTTGGCTATCTATTTTACATATAGTAGTGTGTATCTGTTAATCCCAAACTCCTCATTCATTTCCCCCTCCTTTCCCTTTTGGTGACCATAAATTTAAGTTCATTTGTATCTTTTTTTTCCAGATTCCACATATACGCAATCGTGTTATAAATATTTGTCTGACTTACTTTACCTAGTGTGATAATTCTAGGTCTACTCATGTTGCTGCAAAAGTCACTATTTCATATGTTTTTATGGCTGAGTATTCTAAAGATCAGTCTTGGGCGTTCTTTGGAAGGAATGATGCTGAAGCTGAAACTCCAGTACTTTGGCCACCTCACACAAAGAGTTGACTCATTGGAAAAGACTCTGATGCTGGGAGGGATTGGGGGCAGGAGAAGGGGACGACAGAGGATGAGATGGCTGGATGGCATCACCGACTCAACGGAAGTGAGTCTGAGTGAATTGAGGAGTTGGTGATGGACAGGGAGGCCTGGCGTGCTGCGATTCATGGGGTCGAAAAGAGTCGGACACGACTGAGCGATCAACCGAATATTTCAGTGTGTGCGCGTGTGCGCCCATGTGTGCACATACATTGGAAAATATATATATACACACACACAATCACAATACACATCTTCTGTATCCATTCATCTGTGGAGGGACACCTGGGTTGCTTCCATCTCTTGGCAACTGTAAACAGTGCTGCATGACACTGGGCACGTGTATCTTTTTGAATTAAGAGTTTTCATCTTTTTCTGATGACACACCCAGGAGAGGGGGTGCTGAATCATGGTAGCGCTGTTTTTAGCTTTTTAACAAACATCCATACTTCCCTCCACAGTGGCTGCACTAAGTCACACCCCCGCCAACAGTGTGGAAGGACCCCTCCTTTCTCCGCACTCTACTCAGCATTTACTATTATAGACTTTCAGATGATGGTGATTCTGACCAGTATGAGGTAGTACCTCATTACAGCCTTATTTCCACTTCCCAAATAATTAACACTGCTAAACATCTTTTCATGTGCTCGTTAAGTCATCTGTCTTGTTCGGATAAATGTCTGTTTAGGTCTTCTGCCCATTTTTTGATTTGGTTTTTTTTTTTTTTTTGATATTAAGCTGCATGAGCTGTTTGTATTTTTTTCGAAATTAAACCCTTGTCAGCTGCAGTGTTTGCAAATATTTTCTCCCAGTCCACACAGCTATCATTTACATAAAAAGATGCTTTTTGCCTATCTTCTCTGAGTTTTATGGTGTCATATCTGATCTTTACATTTTAAGCCAATCTGAGTTTAAGTCTAGTGTGAGCAAGTGTGCTAACTTCACTGACACACATGCAGCTGTCCAGCTCTCCCAACCCCACCTGCTGCAGAGACCGTCTCTTTCTCACTGTACATTCTTGCCTCTCTGCTTAAGACTAACTGCCCAGAGGTGAACGTGTCTCTTTCTGGGCTCTCTATTCTGCTCCACGGATTCACGTCTGTTTCGGTGCCAATACCACTCTGTTCTGACTGCAGCTCTGCAGTACAGTCGTTCTCCAATTTAAGCCTTTTACCTTCTTGGTCGGGTTTTTCCTGGGTATTTTATCTTTTTGAGGCAATTTTAAGAGGGTTTTTTCGTTTTTGTTTTTTTTTTTACTTTCTCCTTCTCATATTTCAATGTTAACATAAAAAATCTGTTAGTACAACAGGTTTCTGTATGTTACTCTTGTATCCCACTACCTTGCTCAGTTTGTTTATCAACTCTAATAGTTGTTGTACAGAGTTTATTCAAATTCTGAGCTCTAACTCTAAATCCAGGGCATTTAACAAGTGGATTAAAGTGGTACTGAGACTGAACTACCCAAAATGCAGTTTTATTCTCTCCTCAATGCAGAACTTTACATAACATGCCAACTTCTGGTTTAAAAAATCGACACAAAAGATCAATTAAAAAGTCATCTACAACAGAGTGCTTAATTTCCACCACATTCTGTGAGTTCACTTCAAGGCAACCCAAAATAATTTCTTTCAACACAGTCTTTAGACACAAGAGAGAATTCCAGCTGACAGATGCAGGCTGTGGTTTTTGTCTTAGTAGAAATTGCTCTGCTACTTGTCACCTGTCACAACATTCCCCCCATATCCTAAAATTTCCAAAATGATCTCTGAATAAGGAACACAAGAGCTTCCATTCTTGGCAGACATATTCTAATTTCCAAGTATCAACAGCAACAAAACCCAAAACCTCCTATACAAAATAGTCATGCAAAGCTTTCTACACAAAAACCTGCCTAGTATGAATCACTTCTGCCTGGTATACTATGAAATGGAATACTAGTAGATTCTAAAATTCAGAGGAAAAAAAAACCTGCTCACTGATACCTAATTGCTCACAGAGTAATCAAGTTACTGGTTCCTAACCATACTATCATTCTTCTAAATGGTATAAATTCAGGTTTTACTTGACCTATACATGCATATTGCAAAGCATTCTTTAAAAGAGAAAGTCCACATTGAGGATAATATGTACGCATATTACGTATATACATAATGAATTAACTGATTAATACTTTAGGACTGGCTAAGATTAGACAAAGTAAACGAAATTTGCTTAAATGTGTCTGTTTTAGTTTTAAGAAGGATGCTATGTATTTGAACGTAGTATAAAGGAACAAAGTCAATAATTAGGGAAAAAAACTTAATAAATGAGCAACTGGCTCAACATGATATGGGCAATTTTAATAATCCAATCTGCAAAGCCAGAAGTCTTTTTAAAAAAGCATTAAAAAAAAATGAACATTAGCTTTCCTTCATAATCCAGATAAGAATACTTTTAATACATGTACCTGGTTTGCTACTTGAAATAACCTAACGGGCCCATTGAATTATTCACCAGGCTGCACTCTTATAACACTTTTCTTTCTGCATTCTTCAAATGCATTTCTGACTCTCCACAAGAATCTATACTGTACTCTGTATCATGTATATCATTCCGCTGTGCTACTTCACTGAAAAACCAAGTAACTTTAAAATTACAATAAAGTGACATCAAATAATCTGATTTCCCATTATTAGGTTTTTAAATATTAAAATGTTCCACTTGCCCAAACTTGCCACTCTTAAATATGGCCTATCTATTCCAACAATTCATTACCAAGTAAGTCACTTTTAAATAGGTGCAATTTGAATGATCAGGTTGAAGCTCATTCTATTTTCTATCAGATTATAAAGTAGTCACGTAAGGTTTATGAGTGCTAAGGACCCATCTTACCTTTCTCAGTTGATACTTTTTCTATACATCTGAAAGAAAAGAGAATCAAATGGTAAATGAATAATCTTGCATATTTTCTTAAAAACAAACACTTATCCTCTTTAGGTTCATCTCCAGAGTGACACAGAAAGCATCCAGAGCAGCAGCGTCCAGCTGAACTTTCTGCAGTCATAGGAAACACTTTACATCTGTACTGTCCAATGATAGTCTCCTGGGCCACTAAAACAGCTCTGTAGCTGAGGAACTGAATTTTCCGTTTTGATTAGTATAATTTAAATAGCCACAAACAGATATCATATTTGACAGCACAAAGCTAGAGTATCATTCAAAAGTGTTTTTAACTGTAAAAAAAATATCGATACAAAGAAACTACTGCTAATTTTGTTATTAAATGGTCATAAAAGAAAACTGTCTTTATTTTATACAAATGCAGTTAACTAGTGGCGCAATGAAATATTTGAGATATCCTCTAAAATACTTCTGCCAAAACAAAAACAGAGGGAAGAAGGATAAAGGTAGTAAGAATGGCAAAATCTCGATAACTGTTAAATCCAGGTGATAAATACTGAGGACTCATTATTATCTCTACTTTGGATATATTTGACAATTCTCATAATAAAAATTTAGCGAACCTAAAAGAAAATCCTAAAATTATTCATTTGTTAAACTAAAGTCAAAATCTATTTCTAAAATGGCGCAGACTGGACCTAGAAATAAATGTAACTTGAACTTTACAAATTAGATAGGAAGAGTAAAGAGTCTTATGTGTAATAAACTAGAGGTTTAAAAAAAAGTCATTCACATGTTTTTAATTCAGGGAAATTTCTATCAAATGTTAACTGTTGAGTACAGTATAATGACTCTTCTCTATAGCCCTTACCCAAATTCAAAGTTGACCTGTCTTGATCCTTCCCAAGATGCCAAAAAGCATCTCTGAGCAGTATAAAGTTTTCTCCTCTTTTTTCCTTTTTTGAAAATAAACCTAATACAAATGAAGACTCTTATGTTACAAAGAATATCCAAGCAGATACTGAAGCCACAGCATAATACAAATTCTGTTCTCTTTAGAGAGACTAGATATAATTTTCTCACCTCATTCACTTTTTTAAAAGCTTGGTATTATAATTTATTACATTTTTAATGTCCCAATTAACAACTGACACAGGAATACTGCTCATCACCCTAGCTCTAAATGCAAAGTGTCACAAATCAGCGTTCGAAGCTGACACACCACGCAGTAACCTTTCTGAAAGTCTCGGGGAACGGCTCAGGGTTTCCTTTACCAAGCTCACTGCAGGAGGAAAACCCAGGATTTGGGGCTTATACAATTGAAGCCTTCTCTAAAGAGTCACAGATCCAGAAAATTTTCCAGTTCAGAGTATTACTGCCTCTTCATTCTCACTATCATGACCATCACCTTCTCCTTACAAAAAGAAAGTGTGAAGCAAAGGCTTACTACCATGTACTTTCTGCAAGAAAACAAGCCCCAAATGGAATTCCATATAGTGGAAAACAGTGCAGTATTTGTTTCATTTGTAACCTATCTGAACCTGTAGGTTTACCACTAGGAATACTCTTCTAGCCTATATTCCCATATTCCTTATGGTGAGGAAAGAACAGCTTTTCTCAACAGCTAAGCGAGAAATTAAAAAAAAAAAATATATGAAAGTATTCAATTCTGAAATGCATCAGATAATCTAAAGGACTTATTATCACACAGTAGGAAGAAAATAAGTCTTTTGCATTAAAAGTCATCTTATTTTAACAATTATAGTGTTTCCCTATTAGTAGAGAATGGATATTTTAACTTCTAAATCAGAAATAAGCTGTAGTGTGTGCATGTATACGCAGATACCTGTCTATACCTGTATGTACCCATACGTAGATACCTATAAACATCTGCATTTGAAACATAAGAATCTTAACTCTGGTTATTGGCTAAAATACAGCAAATAAAGAGCCTAATTCTTAGTACTAATATATAACCCTTCTTCAAACTTGGTTTATCGTTCCTTACTATTAGCCTTTAAGCTTTTAAAATGATTATAGATTTAACTTAATGCCTTTTGCTTAAGCACATACACTGAAAAGTTCTTTTTATTCCCCTTCACAAAGAGTTCCTATTCTTTTCATTAATTTCTGAGTATGTCAATGCAAATAAAAAAATTGCTGTAAGATTAGGAAAGTTTATAAAAACAGTAATTGCCATCTAACTGTAAAGCTCATTCCACAAATCATAAATTATCAGCTAAAGATGAAGAAGCATATTCAAGGAGGTTAAGTGACTTTCCTAAGGTCAGTAAGCAGTAAAAAGCAATGTTTTTTTTCTATTTTGCCTTGGAAGAGGAAGCGACTACAATCACTCCAAGTCTATTTCTGACACTTGAAGCCACTGTACAAGCAAGTCACTTTGCTGTTTCCTTGATCAAGAAAAACAAGGGTAGGTTAAACTGTTGATTACTGGGAATTTATTGGGAGAAATGTTATTTGGAAAACAGAGCTGAAATCAAGGTCAGAAGGAACTTAACCAGGGTTCAGTGATCACACATTTCAAAACTTGAAATGTCTTAAAGATAAAGTTTCTCAATTACTTTTTAAAATTTATCAATCTGAAAATCTGTAAACTGTGCATACATTCGACAAACCTCCACTAATCCATGCATCGTCCCCCTTTACTGAAATCCATGTCTCATTTTTCTTTATAAATCCTGGCCCAGCACACTACCAGGCCTAATTCTTTGCTTAGTCAAGGCTTAGTGAGTTCTTCGATTTCCAGGGTTATGTAGCAAATTGAAAACGTGTAACAAAAAAATCATTACAGTGAAAATTTATCAAACTATCCAATCAAAACTGCATTTAAAATATACAGTTAAGAGAACACTATGATCTTTTACAATACGGGATGAGAGAGAGAGGGGGACTTTTTAAGAATTAAGACTTTTCTTTCCTCCCCACAAGGACTACTGCAGAGAAAAAAACTGAAAGGATTTAATCAAGTCATCTTTATCCAACTTCAACTGTTGTAACATTTACATTGTGGAAATAAAACTACTCAGTACTTTTATGACAGAAGTTAGGGAACATAATAAACTACAAGAGCTGGTAAAACTAACACTTAAAAGATTTCTCTGAGTAAACTGATGAGTCAGTGGGAGGGAAAGGTGCTAAGGAGATATAGCCATATATAACTTTCAAAGGGGTAGGTGAAAATGGAAGGAAATTTTAAAAGATTTACGTTATTAACCTTCCTGTGTATGGTTTTAGAAAAAATTAAAAATCCTATTTGGTGGAATTTACAGGAAAAACTCCACTACACAGCAGTAATACCTCTACGATCTAACTCCAGTAGAGGTTTAACTACTACATAACTATACACAGAAGTATGTAATAGGTAGCATTCACTACTCAAAACAAACCCTTTCAATATTTCTTGTGTATCATGCTTTGTATTGAGTGCTGCACTGAAGTCTCACAAACTCATCTCACTGAGCGTACCATTATTTCCTACAGATAATAAAACTGAGGCACAAGTAGTTTAACCTGTCCAAGGAATTTATATCCAAATAAGGCCAATGACATCTTTTCAAATTTATGATAGTAAAAACCGTTTAAATTTTTTGTCTATGAAATTCACTTACAGCAATTATTAATCAAATCCTAACTGCAGCTCAATCATTTATAAGTACAAATTTTTGTCCACAGAAATTTAATTTACACAATTCTCTAAATTATGTTAATTGGTGAAAGTCGCTCAACTGTCCGACTCTTTGCGACGCCACGGACTATACAGTCCATGGACTCCCCCAGGCCAGAATACAGGAGTGGGGAGCCTTTCCCTTTTCCAGGGGATCTTCCCAACCCAGGGATCGAAGCCAGGTCTTCCGCATTGCGGGCTGATTCTTCACCAGCTGAAAGCGAAGTCGCTCAGTCGTGTCCGACTTTTTGCAACCCCTCGGACTGTAGCCTACCAGGCTCCTCTGTCCACGGGATTTTTAGGCAAGAGTACGGGAGTGGGTTGCCATTTCCTTCTCCGCTTTACCAGTTGAGCCACATGTTAATCAAATAACATCCAATAATTTGAAAGCACATCTAAAACGCAATATACCTTTGAAAGTTACTTCTTTCTGAGAGTCTTCCAAGACAAGTATGCCACGGTCACAGACTTCACTCTTACTTGTGGAGCAGGTTTGTTTCAAATTTTAAATTGACCGTGCCTGTGTAAGCCAAATGTTGTCAGGATCTCTACTGGGGAGGTAGCGTGGCGGAGGCGGTAAGGGGCATTTAAAACTTATTTCTCCCCTCACCTTCAATTTTTCTTGCTTTTACTTTTTTTTTTCACTTGAAAGTCAAAAAGACACAAAAGTCTTCAGCAACTAATTCCATGGCTAATGCGCTTCATTTCTACGATTTACAAACTCGTTGCTTCACTACTTGAGGCACAGAAACATTTTAATGAACAACTTCAAAAATATGTAGATTCCTGGTCATCTTGGTTCCTCTACGACCTCTCGGGAAGGAAAGAATTCCTTTCATATTATTCAAAATTTTAAGGACGAAATCCCTATATTAAAACATATCCAAAAACACACACTTGTGCGCTCCTCAGTTTTATCTATAGGAGATAATGTTAAGCTCAATGAAATGAATTTGAGAGATTTAAGTGCAGCACTTAATACAAAGCATGATACGTAGGAAATACTGAAAGTTTTTGTTTTTGGCAGTCGTCAAAAAAAACCCAACACCACACGCATTTCAGAGTCTACACTTAAAATTGGCAAGCCACGTTTTTATCCTAAGGTTTTGGTTTTGTTTTTTCCAAAAAACGAGTGAAATTTTAGTACGTTTGAAAAAAACCCCAAACAAGCTGCCTAACGATCCTAGTACAACTGAGGCTGATCAGGAGGGAAGGGTGGGGGAACGACCTCATCCTGCGCGCCGAGAGCGGAGCCCCGCCGCCGGTTTCCCAGCGGGGCCGCGCGGTACGGCGGGGGCCGCCGCGCGGGGCAGGGGGCCGGCGGGGCCGCCAGGCGGGCGCGGGCGGCGGAGCGCCGGGCCGGCCGGCAGGGGGCAGAGCGGCGGCGCGTCACGTGGGGCGGCCGCTACGGGAGCCGCGAGGGCTGCGCGGGCGGAGGGGGGTCGCTCCCACCGCCGCGGAGACGGCGTTACTCACAGCAGGCGCGGGCTCCTCTTGCCCTGGGCCGGGGACGGCGGCTTCGCGGCCGGGGCCGGCTGCCCCGGGGCGTCGGCGGGCCTGGCGCTGGGGCTGCTCCTCCGCCGGCGCGGGTACTCGGCCTTCCTCCGACGGGACACGGCGGCGGCGGCGGCGGCCGCGGCGGCGCGGCCCCGGTCGCGGCCTCCCCTCAGCACGCGGCTGCTGGGGGGCCCCGCAG
>SJYC01073197.1:0-33413 GCA_006408675.1 Madoqua kirkii
CCTTTCTCCGCCCCCCCACCCCCCCTACCCACCCCCGCCCCCCCCCCCCCCCCCCCCCCCTCCGCGCCCCTCCCCCCCCCCTCCCCCCCGCCCGGCTCCGAGGGCGCCCCCCCCGCCCCCTGCCACTCAAGGGCCGGTACCGCTGGCGGCGCGCGCGCGCGCCCGCCACAGGCGCGCAGCGGGCCAATCAGGGAGAAGAACCAGCTCCCTGACCCCGCCCCTCGCGGGTTTTCACGTCGCGGCGTTCTGGGCGGAAGCCCACCCCCACCCCGGCCTTCCACCAATCAGGAAACGGCTCCAAGGGAGCGCGCGAGGTTTCCTTCCCCGCGCACCCGTTCTCACCGTTAAACGGCTGCGTCTCGCGACAATCCCAAAGTGACCTTTCTTTTTCCCCTCACCTCCGGCGCTCAACGCGCGCCCGGGGCAGTGGGAGGGGCAGGCCTCGCGAGGGGGCGGGTGGGAAAGGCACCTCCTTCCCCGCCTCGCGCGCACCCTGGGCTGGCTGCGCGCGCACCTGCCGCCCTAAGGAGCCTCTAACGCCACAAGGGCTTTCTATCCTTCTCCCTTAAGCCGCGGAGGGAGCCTCGGCGTCCTTCCGCCTCCACCCCGGCCCCACTTTCCTGTCTGTGGCCTTTCTGTCCCCAGCGCCGCGAGGTCTTGCGGGGAAGAAGGGGGGGGGAATTAATTTTTTTTTGAGCTGTCGCTTCTCCTTTAAGAAAAAAAGCCCCGTCGGCCGCCGGATGAAAGTCTCTGAAAAAATGGCGGCGGTGGAACAGAGGCGGGGTCGTGAGGGCAAGGAGGGCCCGCCTTCTGGCGCGTGCGCGTAGTCGGCTCGCTCCGAGGCATCCTGGGAAATGAAGTTCCGCTTCCCCCTGAACCTTCGGAAGACAGACGGGAACCCCGAGGCGGAGAGGATGCTGGGAGGCTCTGACCGTTGCCCGCTGGGAGACGTAGTCGACTGTCCGTCAGTTCGAATTCGCCCTTCCGGGACGCGGCGTTTCCGGGTTGGGCCTGAGCGCCCGCCCGCATCCGGGTACGCCTACGGAGCCAGGCGCTGGTTGGGTCGCCTGGCTGAGTTTCCCGTAACTTTTCGCTGGGTGTTGGTGAGCCATGTCTGGATCGCCACGCAGTAGCCCTCACCTCTGGTTAGACGGCGCCGCCGCGGGCACGGGCTAGCGTTCACACACATCTCCTGCGCTGTCCCGTCTTATCCTGGGCGCGGCTGGAGGTCAGGAGTTGACTGGTCCCGTCGGCTCTTAGTGGGTCTGGCACAATTCCTACCCCTCATCCGATCCTTAATAAACGTTTGTGGAAACACTGGTGGAATTGCTTTTCCCCTCCTGGATCTCAGGGCTGGACTGGCACCCGCTGCTTAGCTTTGGCCGTGCCCCCTGGGTTGGCGGGGAGTGGTGAAGCATTGTTAGCGTGACTCTTGCGGCCTCCCCAGATATCTGAAGGCTTCCCACCACCACCTCCCCCCACTCCCTACCCCGAAACCCTCTGCTTCTGCGGTTTTTAAATGTCGCTGCTACACAGGAGCACGGTCAGAACAGCAGGTTTGTCAGAGTCTTTTTCCACCGGCGTGTGCAGCTGAGTGCGTCCATCGGGAGTTTCCACTTGCTTATCAACCAAGCTGCCTTTGGCGATGGCTCTGAACCTCGCGCATTGCTTCCTTTTTTTTTTTTTTTTTTTCCCTTTCGTCCATTAGAATGAAGGAGCGACCTGCAGGAATGCTTCTCAGTCCCGGAAACGAAAGCACCCAGGGTTAAAAACGTCCAGAGTTGAGTGGCTGGAAACAAGCTCTCGGAATCCAATTCTACATTTCACATGAATCATTTAGTTTAACTGCAGATGGAGTCCAATGTTTTGCAAGCCAAGTGCTGAAGAGCCTTTTTCCTTCCAGTGTTTTGGCTCAGTTACCACTTCAGATTGGGCAAATGTTCATCTTCTCTGTGGAGTGTTTTGCACTTTGATGGGGCTAAAGGCATTTCGGTTGTAAAAACTGGCGTAGTGTGGGTGGGAGTTTTTCAAAGCTGTGTTTGTAGTGAGCAGACTTTTGGAATGACGCTGACATCCAATGGCTGCGAAAAGTAATGCAGAGGTGGGATCTCCTTTACGTTAAACAATAAAAATAAAGTTTTTAAGAGTCACAAAGGAATGGAGAATGAGTGATTCCTTTCAGTTAACTATAAAAAAGACCACTGGGTTGTAGAGGAAAGAATACAGGCTTTGACATTAAATCTGTATTATAAGTATTATAGTAAGTAGCTTTACTTACTAATTCTGTTAACTTTAGCAAATTTCTATTTCACTACTGGTAAAAATGGGGATAGTATCTAACAAGACCATAGTTTTACTTCTTTATGTACTGCCACCTTATAACACACCTTTTGAAAGTGCTTTATTTTATTCAAGGCGAATAAAATTCCAGTAGCCAAAAAAGAGGGCAAATTGACCTCAGTGTCACTTTTAAGAGAAATTAGGGCCATGTGACTAGGCAGCACGTGTGCAAGATGGAAACATCTGCCCCTAAGAGCCTGGTGTCAAATCTCCTAGTTTATTCTTCATGACACCTCTAGATGATTGCATTTTAAACCACTGAAATAAACCTGGCTGGAGAATCCAACTGTAAGCCTGGTCCAGAGAATCCTGTTCTGCCTTTAAAAGGTTGATGATCTATTCAGAAAAGCAAATAAGTATAATTTCTGGATAATCGGGTAAATACAACAAAATGAATTGAGTGCTAGTTAACTGATGGAAATTTTATGAAGGAGATTATGCTTCCATGGTCTTTCAGCTTCATAGAAAAAAAAATCAAAATCTTTCACAGCAGGCTACCCTACCCACCCTGGGAAAGAAACACAAATGCAAATCTGCCATTCCCATTAATTCAAGATAAATCCAAGTGCATAGTAGGTTCTCAAATTTTTCAAAATTAATTTTGCTTCTTTATCACCTTGGCCAATGCACAACCAGAACTCGAATCCAACAACCTATCTTTCTATGTCTCATTTTTTAAAACTCTGACTTAGGAAAAAAAAAAAAAACCCTCATCAAAAGAGGGGAAAGTGAAGTCGCTCAGTCATATCTGGCTCTTTGCTGACCCCATGTACTGTGTAGCCCACCTGGCCCCTCCATCCATGGGATTCTCCAGGCAAGAATACTGAAGTGGGGTGCCATTTCCTCCAGGGGAATCTTCCTCGGAACTTCCTAGACCCAGGGATAGAACCCAGGTCTCCCTGCAGGCAGATGCTTTAACCTCTGAGCTACCAGGGAAGTAACTCAGAAGTTGGAGAGAGGAAGTGCTAAGCAAATACAGGAACCAAAAAAACAGTGCTAGAGGCTGCTTCGCGCTGGCTGGCTCAGCCTGTCTGCGGTTCTCTTCTCCAGCACACGCAGTGCTCTGCAACCTGTGTGCGGCACCAGGGCCTCTCGGGTGCAGGACGATGGAAGAGCTGGGTGAGTGAGGAGCTTCTTGGAGGAGCAACTCGAAGGGACTGAAGACTCGGCTGCCCTCTCCATGGGTGGTGGGGTGTACTTCTAGCCAGGTGGAGGATAGTGTTGGAAGATTTTCTTTTCACGCTTTCCTGACCTCAGGCCAACCAAAAGTGAAGCATGAGGAACTGTGTTATTTTGGGGAACTATGGGTTCGCTGTTCTTAGAGGCACAATAGGCAAAGAATTTGGTACTAACCACAGAGTAAACTCTGCGCAAATACTTTTAAACTGGATTGTGCTTGAAATTGTGATTTTGTTAGGAGCGTTTTTTGCTCCTTGGGGGGCTGCGAAGAGATCATAGTCGGGCTACAGAGTCGGTAAGTTCAGAGATGTGATTTGGGGAGGAAAAGAAATAGGGGGGACTGGGTAAAGGGTGTTACAAGGAGAAGAAACGGACTAGAAGTATGAGAATGAGGGATCCGCAAAGGGTGGAGAAAGGCCAGAGTTTTCATGTGTTCCATCGTTGAGCATCAAATCCAGAAGACACAGCACTGTTGCTCCCGTGCTTCCATTGCTAAGCTTTTTGTGGAGAGCAGCTCTGAAGGGACAGATAACCCAGGCCTGCATATGTGATACCTCCTTCCACTCCAAAGCAGCTGGAGCCAGCGCTGGAGCTGTGGGCCGCGCTGCTCAGGGAGACCCCTGATTTCAGACCTCGGGCGTGCCGTCAGGCTTGCCGTTCTCGGGACTCAGGCCACATCCTTTGCCAATTTTTGTTGGGTGGTTGTATGTCAGAGGTGCAAATGACAGCAACAAGAAACATCTCGCATGCTGTCTTTTTTTAAATGTGTTTTGAGAGCTAGAGGAGTAGAGGAAGGAAGGAAGGCAAATTACAGAAGGGAAGCGATGTTAAGGAAAAGGGTATTTAATATTAACATGTGAACTATTTTGGAAGTAAAGTCTATTTTAATACGTGGAGTAGAATATATTTTGGACTTGGGGTAGAATCCCAATTCTTATCCTGTGTGAGTGTTGGAGAGATTCATGTTTTTGGCTGAGTTCCACCCGAATCCAGCTCTCTTTTTTAGGGATATGCCATGGGTTTCATGGAGAAGGAAATGGGAACCCACTCCAGTGTTCTTGCCTGGAGAATCCCAGGGACAGAGGAGCCTGGCGGCTGCAGTCGGCAGGGTGGCAAGAGTCAGACACGCCTGAGAGAGAGAGAGAGAGAGGGAGAGAGAGGGCTTTTCTGTCGTGACTGGAAAGGGAACTAATCCTTATTCAGTGACTTAGGCTGAAACTCTACATTTTTATATATGTTAATCATGTTAGTGTTCCAAACAACCTTCTGAAATAGGTATTATCCACGTCTTTTTTTTTCAAACAAAGAATAAAAAAAAAACAAAATAACTTGTTCAGTGTCACTCCCAGAAACACCTGCCTAAATGACTAAACCCAAAGCTGAAGAAGTGACAAGGTGCTCTTGAGAAGCCTGTTGGCCCTGGTGTTCCAGCCAATAGGGCAACCCAGATAGTTAAAAGATCACAAAAAATAGACTGGTGTGGTTCCACATTTCCTCAGCAGGAGGAACGGCAGAGGAGTTTGGTCCAGAAATACAGAAACCACCAGCTGGCCTGGAGGCAGCGTTTGCGCGGGTCAGCCAGGCGGCCGCACCCCCAGGCCATTAACTTCTTCAGACTGGGCAGCTCAACGTCCACCTGAAACACGCGGGGTGGGCCTGTCTTCTCCCACGTGGGGAAGCAGTGGGGAGGACGAGCCAGCCCAGCGGGCCAGGGTTTCCTCTTGGCAGCATTGCTCCCCAAGGTGCGAGTTTATGTCCACTCAGGAGAGCTCACCCAAACCCTCCCTATGGGGGGGTGCCACATCCGGGGGATCCAGGAGCAAACTGCAGCTCTGAGCGAAGTCATTGCAATCCACTATGAGACCTCCCTTAATTCTTTTCCTGTGAATGTTGACATTGCTTGATTTCCTCAGACAAAGGGCTATAAAAACGGATGGTAGAGTTTTCAGTCTGATATCCCCAACCCTGTAGCCGTAATTCCTTATTTGTCATACACTTGAAATTCAGTTCAGTTCAGTCACTCAGTTGTGTCCAGTTCATTGCGACCCCAAGGACGCAGCACGCCAGGCCTCCCTGTCCATCACTAACTCCTGGAGTTTGCTCACACTCATGTCCATTGAGTCAGTGACGCCATCCAACCATCTCATGCTCTGAAATTAGTCAGCTTCAAATTACAGAATCTGGCCAAAAGGCAAGATAATCTCGGGTGTTGGTGGTATGTCTACGCGTAGGAAATAGGAAGAGAAAGGGCTATTAACGCATGGCTGAAAGAAGTTTTAGTAACTGGTTAGCTGGCGCTTGCAAAGGTAACCTACTTTTAGGGGGATGGTTTGCTTCTCTTGTAGAGGGTCATCCCTCTCCCCTCATCCTTTTTTTTTAAATTTGTTTATTTTAATTGGAGGCTAATTACTTTACAATATTGTCGTGGGTGTGCATGTGCTCCCCTTCCTGAACCCTCCTCTCTCCCCTCATCTTTATCGTAAATGCCTTTTTATTTTGAAACCGAGAGGAACCGTGACTTCTTTTGCAGTAAAGCTTATGAAATAGAAAAAGGAAAGAAGCTGTATCTTGATGGAGGGCTACAGAATAAAAATACGGAACTCAGAAATTTGGCATTCGGTCTAAGAGAAAAAGTTTTATTTTCTCTTTCTACCTTAGTTTTCTTTAAAAAATTAAGAAAAAATCTTTTATTATAGAGAATTTTAAAATTTACAAGAGAAAAAAAGAACCTTCAATCTGATGCGCCCCCGAGTCACCTTAAACAGTTAGCAGCTCTTGGTCAGTCTCACTTCATCTCTGCATCCACCCATTCCTGCTGCTCCTAGATTATTCTAAAGTGATTTCAGGCTTTGGATGATTTCATCTATAAACATATATATATATCATTATGCAAGTAACCCTAATATTATATCCATAAAATTCTTAATAATAATTCCAGATAGACAGGGAAGCCTGACACGACTGAGTGACTGAACTGAACTGAACTGAACGTCATGAGAGACCATTATCACACCTGAAATATTGACAGAAACTACAGTATTATCAAATATCCTTGTCACACCTTAAATACACTAACAGTGCTTACTACTTATTGAATTTTCAGTCACTGTTCACTATTTCTAATTCTTTCTTTTTTGGTCGTTCTTGCTTGTTTGTTTAAGATTCATCCACTGAATCAGTTATACATCTCTTGAATCTTTTTTAACCTATTGGTCCCCCTCTGTCTCTTTTTTTCCACTAAAATTTATTTGTTGAAGGATCATTAGCCCTGAAGAGTTTAGCTCAGTTTGTTTATCTCTAAAATGGTGCATACAATTCAATATATTTGTGGGACGGATGCTTGAGGAAGATCTGTAGAAAATTTCATTTGTAAAAAAAATGATCAGATCTTTTCTTATGCCATTAAGAAATACCCATCCCCCAACATCGGAAATGAAATTATTTTTTAATGACCTGTAAAGTTCATTTTCCCCTTCTGAAGACTTTAGAGCTAGGTAGACCCTTGCTGCTACTAAATCGCTTCAGTCGAGTTTGACTCTGCGTGACCTCACAGACGGCAGCCCACCAGGCTCCGCTGTCCCTGGGATTCTCCAGGCAAGAACACTGGAGTGGGTTGCCTTTTCCTTCTCCAATAGATAGATCCTTAGGAATAATATAATCCAATGTTTTGTAAAGTTTAAAACGCTATAGTCTCTGATAAGAAATTCACTGGAGGTTCACTCGTGGGTGTGGATCTGCAATTTAAAAAATACTATTGTGATACACTTGCTTCATACGTGGATGAGAAAACAGCCTCAGAGAAGCACATGTCATGCAAAGACGACCTAGAGAATCCACACGGGAAAGAGTCTGGCTTTTCTGACTTGCAGACATCAGGGATCAGATGGTTCAGGATCAGCCAGGTTCTGCCTTCAGGAGGCTGAGTGCTTTGTCAGAAGGCTGACCCTTTGCAACTCTGTGGACTGCAGCCTGCCAGGCCCCTCTGTCCACGGGATTCTCCAGGCGAGAATACTGGACTGGGTTGCCATTTCCTCCTCCAGGGGGTCTTCCCAACCCAGGGATGGAAGCTGCATCTCCTGCACCTCCTGTATTGGCAGGAGGATTCTTTGCCCTCTGAGCCATCAGCTGGCACTCAGGAGCAGTGTGACCTTACACAAGATATTTTTCTCTTTCTTACTCTACAAAATAAGGACAATACTATCACTTGACTCAAAGTATTAGGATGACTGATATATAAATATATAATGATTGTATATGATATATTAATGTTCTATTTAGTTCATATTTATATGAATAATATAAATAAATGTATGTCCTGTGTTAATTTTATTATTACTATTAACTTCCTAAAAACAGAAAATTGATAGTGTAATACTCATACAAGAAAATCCGTTGGTTTCTCCTAAGAAAACTACAAGAGAAACAAATTTCAGCTGTTTGGACTGCAGCATCTTGTTCGATTTTGCAATATGTTTCCAATCAACCCATTTTTCTCCTCACACTTTTAAAAGACAGAGTACTAATACTTTGAGAATTTTGTTACATGCTGGAGATATAAGGGGAAAAAACCCATCAGGATTAAGAATCAGTTTGACTGTACTGGTGTGTTTGAGAAAACTGTAAAATAATTGCTTATGTTTTTCTGATAGGAAAACATGTAGCATTTACACCTAGAGTCTATTATACAGAGTGAAGTAAGTCAGAAAGAGGAAGAGAAACATCGAATATTAGCGCATATATATGGGATCTAGAAAGATGGCTCTAATGAGCCTGTTTGCTGGGCAGCAGGAGACGCAGAGGTAGAGAACGCGCTGTGGACACAGCGGGGATGGAGACGCGGGGAGAAACCCAGAGCGGCATTGCAGCGTGTACATTAGCATGTGTGACGTTAGGTGGCCAGCGGAAATTCGCCGGATGGTACAGGGAGCTCAAATCCACTGCTCTGAGACAAACTAGCGGGGTGGGGTGGGGAGGGAGGTGGGAAGGAGGTTTCAGCGGGGGGACATGTGTATAAGTGGCTGATTCATGGGTATTTACACAGTATTGTAAAGCAAGTATCCTCCAATCAAAACTAAGTAATCTAAAAATATATTTTAAATTTACTCATTTTCTTGGCTGTGCCAAGTCTTAGCTGCGCACGTGGAATCTTTGCTCTTCAGTTCGGCATGTGGGATCTAATTCCCCGACCAGGGGTTGAAACCAGGCCCCCTGCGCTGGGAGTGCGGGGTCTTAGCCACTGGACCCCCAGGGACGTCCCCGTTTGCATTTCTCTAATTGGAGATCTTCGTGGGTGATCACGTGACTGAATGCAGCTGTGGGAAATGAGAAATAGGCTATAGTATGCAAAGGGCGTTGAACATGTCCTGGTAAAATAGACCGCATTCTTGGAGTCAGATAGGGAGTAAGGGAGGGTGTTTGAGTTTAGATTTAACTCTTAACCTAAGAGAAGAGGGAGATAAATGGCGGCACAGTGGGGATACTCCAGAGGATAATTATTCTAGACGATGTGCACTGTCCATATCATGATTCCCTTGTATCTTTTGATATAGATGCCTTGTTGGAGGAACTGGAATGCTCTACCTTCCAGGAAAGTGATGAATACTCCAAGGCAGCTTCTCCTCCCCTGTCTCAGCATTCCACAAAGGAGAGTAAACTTGCTGAGACTTCAAAGGTCTCTTCCGTTCCTGATGACACGAATCCCTTTCTGGTAAGTTTTCATTTATTGAAGTACCTTAAATATTTGAGTGCATTTCTGAAAATTAGTTGTATCTCAAATAAAATTATGTAAAAAGGAGAATCACATATTCCAGAGAGAAAAAACCTCCCTAAAAATTAAAAAAAATTCTTTTTTAAATGATAAAGATGGTTGTTTTTGGAAAGAGGAGGAGCACTGAGAAAAGCACCATAGAGGAATAAGCCTTTGGAAACTGCTTTTTTCTTATGAGGGCCTGGAGCTGGTATTGTGGAATTCACTTGGGATATTCTGATATCACCATCTGGGGATCAGACACGCATGTTGCAGTTTGACTGGAATGCCACTCAGTAAGGCCAGAGGTCACCTGGGCAGGCAGCCAGGTGATGGTTCAGCTGCGTCTTCTCAGGACAGCCTTTTTAGGGCACTCACTTCCTGGCTCTTCTTTTCTGCTGAATATATTAGGAAATTCAGTTATTAGTATATCCAGAGGTGAGGGAGCTCTGGGGAACCAACCCAAGAAAACTGCACTCAGGAAAATTATGAATTAACCTCCTCGGAAGTCCAATTTATCAATCAAGTAGAACAGATACGAATAACATTTGTTGATACATGTTGATATATATCCTTTCCTATGGATAAGTCTACATGCATCTATTTTAGAATTAGAAGCTTACTAGGTGAGAATGGATTAGTATAGGAGGAAGTAAGAAGATGCTTTTCATATCTGGTGTTTCTGAACGATGATTTTTTTCTTTCTTTTTGGCCACACTGTTCTGCATGTGGGATCTTAGTTTCTTGACCAGGGACTGAACCTGTGCCTCCTGCACTGGGAGAGCAGAATCTTAAGCACTGTACCACAGGGAAGTCCCTGAGCTCTGGTATTCTGACCCATGTTTGTGCACTAGATGAAATCACCAGTAGCACAGACTTGAAATCTGAGCCTGTGGGAAGGCTTCCTCTTTAACTGCTCTTCCTTCCAGCTATGCTTGTACAGTTTTCAGGATACACATTTCTCTCTTTTCTAGGGAGCCATTGTCTTTGTTCTCACTGTGAGGTATAGCCATAGACTCCTAACTGGTCCCCTAGCCTGACCCCCTGCAATTTCTTCTCCAAATTGCAGTTAGCATAATCCTGTAAAACTCAAATCAGATCACCTCGTTCTCCTACTCAGAACCCCGTGATGAATTCTCATCTCATTCACAGTAAAAAGCCACAGTCTTTGCACTGACCTTATTTATGGGGTGACCATGTGTCTTGGTTCACTTGGAAGAACCTGGGTTTTTGCTTATTTTCTTGACATCCTATTATTGACTTTACCTTTTACCCCAGATTTTCCATTTTCTTGGTGAAATTTTAAGAATCAGTATTGGCTTTAAAGTGAACCAGCACCGATCATAACCCCCACGTGGCTCTTCTGGCTTCTCACAGTCTCCTGTAGCATAGAAACACCTCTGAGGGGGCAGAGCTCTTACTTTATTATTGCTGCTCTTCAGTCGCTCAATTCTGTCTGACCCTTTGCAACCCCGTGGACTGCAGCACACCGGGCTTCCCACTTCACCATCTCCTGGAGCTCGCTCAAACTCATGTTCATCGAGTCGGTGATGCCATCCAACCATCTCATCCTCTGTCGTCCCCTCCTCCTCCTGCCCTCAATCTTTCCCAGCATCAGGATCTTTTCAAATGAGTCAGTTCTTCCCATCAGGTGGCCAAAGGATTGGAGTTTGAGCTTCAGCATCAGTCCTTCCAATGAATATTCGTGACTGATTTCCTTTAGGATGGAATGGATGGATCTCCTTGCCATCCAAAGGACTCTCGAGAGTCTTCTCCAACACCACAGTTCAAAAGCATCGATTCTTCAGCACTCAGCCTTCTTTACTGTCCACCTCTCACATCCGTACATGACTATGGAAAAAACCATAACTTTGACTACATGGACCTTTGTCAGCAAAACGATGCCTCTGCTTTTTAATACACCATTTAGGTTTGTCATAGCTTTTCTTCCAAGGAGCAAAGGTCTCTTAATTTCATGGCTGCAGTCCCTGTCCACAGTGATTTTGGATCCCAAGAAAACAAAATCTGTCACTGTGTCCACTTTTTCCCATCTATTTGCCATGAAATGATGGGACCGGATGCCATGATCTTTGTTTTTGAATGTTCACTTTAATTATAGCTGGATCTAATATATGTGGTTTAGTCGCTAAGTCATGATAGACTCTTGGCAACCCCATGGACTGTAATCCACCAGGCTCCCCTGTCCCTGGGATTCTCCAGGCAAGAACACTGGAGTGGGTTGCCATTTCCTTCTCCAGTGCATGAAAGTGAAAGGTGAAAGTGAAAGTGAAGTTGCTCAGTCGTGTCCGACTCTTTGCGACCCCATGGACTGTAGCCTACCAGGCCTCCCAGTCTATGGGATTTTCCAGGCAAGAGTACTGGAGTGGGGTGCCATTTCCTTCTCCAGGGGATCATCTCGACCCAGGGATCAAACCCCCGTCTCCTGCATTGCAGGCAGACGGTTTACCCTCGGAGCCACCTATATATACATATATATATCATCTACAAAACTTTTGTGACAGAAGTTGTTGAATCTAAAAATATATATTAGCATGGTTGTATATATTTTCTCTATTCATTGCCTGCCATCAACTGGGTTTTAGAAATGTCTGAGCCTCTGAAAAGTCACTTTGTAATGTGCAAAATCAGTTGGAAATATTTAATAGATTATTTAATGCATGTAGCATGAAAATTCAGCTTTGAAGTTTTTAAACAAGTTGTAATTATGTGCAACAAAGTCTGCAAAAAGGAAGTAGCTCAGATTTCTCCTTACAAAAGCCTGGGAGGAAATGAACCAATCAGAAGATGAGCCCTTAAACATTTTAATGACCTAACTTGAAAATCATGTTTTGGAAACATCTCAACTTTGATGGACCTCCTGATTTTAGTTGAATAAATTTATATTCCCATCAGAATGGGATGAAATTGTGAAGGCCTATGATTTTGCAGTATCTACATTTGATGAAATGTTAGAAGGCATCATTTAAGAGCTCTGTCTTGTAAAAATATCCCAACCCAGGGATCCAAAGTTGTGCTGAATGGAGGCAGAAATACCACACATGTGAAAATATTGGAGCTGAAATATTTACACATTTTAATATAAAAAGTAGGATTGAGAATATCTTCCACTCAGCAGAATCTGCTCCAAACTTAAAGGTTCTTCACCATCTAGACAGGGAGCATCTTCTCAATTAAAATTATTATGGCCTACGGAGAAACAGTGTCAGCAACTTCAGACAGATTACCCATAAAACACAGCTTCACAGAAGACTGCAATTTAACAAAAAGTGTAAAAATACGTAAGATCATGTTGAAAAAAGGCATTTTTTTTTCAGAAAAATTTTAGCATCACGATGTTAAAGACAACAATGGCTAAGTAGCCAATTAAGGTATGCATACATGTATCTCAAAAATATTTACCTGTGCCATTTTAAAATGCTCAAGTAATCAATGCAAAAAGTCTAGAACAGTTTTTGCTTTCATGTTCATAGCTATGTGTCATTTTAAAATGTTCTAGAAATTTTTATTTTGAGTAGAAGTAGTTGATAGGTCCACCAGTATGATAAAATAAAAATATTGGTCCATAAATACACATTTTAAAAATTAATGTAATATTAGTTATTTTCAGTACCCTCTTTCACTCGAAAGGACTTCCCTGGTGCCTCAGCTGGTAAAGAATCCACCTGCAATGCAGGAGACCTGGGTTGGATCCCTGGGTTGGGAAGATCCCCTGGAGAAGGGAATGGCTACCCACTCCAGTGTTCTGGCCTGGAGAATCCCACGGACTGTACAGTCCACGGAGTCACAAAGAGCCGGACAGTACTGAGCGATTTCCACCTCACGTCACTGTCAAAGGCGTCCCAGTCTGAATGATAAAGTGTGTGGTCAACGACCTGCATGAACTGGGCCCTGACTCTGTTCTTGCCTCACTGGTGCGCTCTGCTCTGGAACCACAGGCGCTCGGCCGAGGAGCCAGTGACATCTGCACGCTGTCCTCATTCCCTCAAGCCCTTGCCCAAACTCTCCTTCCCCAAGCAGCATACTGATGAAGGCCATCCCTGCCCTTTCCTCATCTCCTCTGTTGTTAGTCTCTAAGGGGCATCCAACCCTGTGACCCTGTGGACCGTAGCCCCCACCAGGCCCCTCCGTCCATGGGATCTCCCAGGCAAGAATACTGGCGTGGGCTGCCATGTCCTTCTCCAGAGGAACTTCCTGACCCCGAGATCAAACCTGGTGTCCTGCATCAGCAGGTGATTCTTTAGCAGTGAACCACCAGGGAAGCCCCTTGCTTATCTCCTACCCATCATTAATGTTTATTATTTTTTTACATATTAATTTATTATCTCTCACCACCGTAATGTAAGGCTCAGGAACAATTTCTATTCTTTTTTGTTTTTTGACTTCTGCATCCCTTAGCCCTCACACCTGACAGGCACTCAATAAATATTTGCTCATGAAATAAACTACAGGTCAGCTACCTTTTAGAGTCCCTCCTTATTTCTTCCGGTGTGTTAAACTGAACCGCCTTATGCTCTTCCGAGACTCCATCCTGTCTAGTTCGAGGGGCTTCGCCCTGACTCATGCTGTTTCGTGGTTCTTTTCTGAGATGGGTGCTCTCTGTTTCGGTGCTTTGTGGGCGGGGTGGTCCCTGTATTTGTTCGCAAGCAGCTACTGTGCTGAGAGTTTGGCTTTTCTCTATGGAGTGGCTGCTTCTCCTCGGCCTTGTGAAAGATCTGACACGTGCTAGTTATCAGCCCCTTTAGAGGCTCCAAACATCTTCTAACTCTGACTGTGGGTAAGTACTAGTATTCTTTTTAAATTTACCTTTTATTTAAAAATTTACTGAAGCATAGTTGATCTACAATGTTGTGTTAATTCCTGATGTGCAGCAAAGGGACTCAGGTATCATATACACACATGTATATATATGTATTTTCTATTTCATGTTCTTTGCCATTGTGGTTTATCACAGGATGTTGAATATAGCTCCCTGTGCTTTACAGTAGGACTTTGTTGTTTATCCAACCTTCAAATAATGAGAAATTCATTCTTAATTCTAATCTGTCACTTGCATGTCTTAGGTGCAGCTTGTGTATACTACTGAAGTCCAGGAACCCGATGTCTACAGGTATTTTTCTTATTAAATATTTTAAAAATTAAGGATACTTGGGCCATCATTTGCTCTGCTCAAGTGTTTGTTACTAGCATTCCTATTTCCCTCTCCCTCATTCCGTGGTCTGTGAGCAGTGGTGGAATTCTGCTAGCTGACTCGTGGCAGTTTCTCAGGGAGCCTGGCTTCTAGATGGGTCATCTACTCATCCGCGCCGGTGGATGCTATTGTTTCCTTTACCTCCTGAAAAAATGTAAACAGCTCGAGTCACCACAGGTGCTTTGACCCAGCTATTCCAGATACTGTGCTTCAGTTCACAAAAGAGAAAACAGCCAAAGAAATGTCAGCAAGATGCTGACAAAATCACAGCTAGGATCAGGGCTGAACGGAGACAGTGGGTTTCCATGGCAGATTGATGAATATATGCTGTTTCTGTACTGTTGCTACCTCATGTCTGACTCTCTGCAGCCCCATGGACTGCAGCACGCCAGGCTCCTCTGTCCTTTACTGTTTCCCGGAGTTTGCTCAAATTCATGTCGGTTGAGTTGGTGATGCCATCCAATCACCTCATGGTCTGTCACCCCCTTCTCCTTTGCCTTCAATCTTTCCCAGCATCAGGGTCTTTTCCAATGAGCTGGCCCCTTGCATCAGGTGGCCAAAGTACTGGAGCTTCAGCTTCAGTAACAATCCTTCCAATGAATTTTCAGGGTGACTCAACATTTATTTAGCAGTGGAGGGATTTCCTTTTAATAAAAATTACAATTGCTGCAGATTCTACTTACTAAATGATCTCTTCTGGCCAAGGCAGAGTTTGACGATCTAAAAAATTAAAGGGCCACTGTTTCTCTTCTCTCTTCAGTTTTAACTAGAAATTTAAAAAGAAAAAAAAATCAGACAGCATTCTGGGAAACAAATCAAAGGGTTTAAAATGTGAATGCTAAAGCTTCACGCTTGGTGAAGAGAACTATACCCTCTTAACGTGGTTTCAGCATTGCAAGCAGTAACGCACACGGGGCACAAAGATACAAGGCGGGCCTGTGCTCTCTTTTGAAGCCTTGGCACGACTTTCCATTTTAGCGGGCTTTCTGTTCACGTGAGAGTGAAGCCAGCTTACTCGCATGTATCGCTAGCTTATTCCAGCCCTGGGAAGCTGCCTGCGGGGTGCGCCCCTTAGGCCTTCCTGTGTCTCTCATTTGTAAAAAGAAAAAAAAAAAAAGCAAAACATTACGTGGTACACTGTAGCTCCTCAGTTAATATTTTTTTATATTGAGGAAACCAAGACTTGACACGCTAGCAAACCCAGGGGTATCCGGTGTGAACCTCAGCCCGCCGGCGGCCCTCTGCTGTGCATCCGGCTTAGTGACCCGCTGACGAGCGGGCCCTAACTTCCGGCGGAGCTGTGCCCTGACTTCCGGCGGAGCAGCGGCCTGACTTCCGGCCGCCTTTCCGCTGGAGCACAGACCTCTGGGGAGAAGGAAGTGGCCGCGCACTGCAGGGCTCTTGCCTGGAGAACTCCTGGGCAGAGGAGCCCGAAGGGCTACAGTCCACGGGGTCACACAGAGTCGGACGCGACTGAGTGACGCACGCACACAGATCTCTGGGCCAGGAGGGCTGACCCTGCGGGTCGGGTGGCCCCAGCGTCCGTAGGCGCCCACCGGCCGCAAACAATGAAAGGCGCTGGGGAGACTGGGCCGCGCGGGTGGGGGTGCTGGGGGCAGAGGGGTGCAGGGCGAGACGCTCAGGCGCGGCTCGCCCGGGCTCGCTCTCTGCACAGTGTCTGACAGCAGTTGTATCTCCTCTCACGGCTTCTGATTCCCTCCTCTGCCCGGGAACCTGGGCTCCGCGGGTCTGGTGACTTCGCCTCTTGTCTTGTGCCTTTGACGTAATGGCTTCTTGCTGAACTTGATCTCTGGGTTCCCTCCGTGTTTCCTGTTTGCTTCCGAGCTCTCCATCACCCATGTAATTAAATTGCTGAGTTAAATTCCTTCTGCTTACTCTCAGTCTTTGTATTTTCCTGAGCAGATCTCAATCGATGCAAATACCACTACTGAACGATACTCACCATGTCTATCTGTGTGGGAGAGTTCCACCAGCTTCTAAAGCCTCAGCAGCCTCACAGTTGGATGAGCTGATGGCCCAACTGTGTGACTGTCTCTTATACACATCTAGATGTGTATAAGAGACAGTATCTCCTCTCACGGCTTCTGATTCCCTCCTCTGCCCGGGAACCTGGGCTCCGCGGGTCTGGTGACTTCGCCTCTTGTCTTGTGCCTTTGACGTAATGGCTTCTTGCTGAACTTGATCTCTGGGTTCCCTCCGTGTTTCCTGTTTGCTTCCGAGCTCTCCATCACCCATGTAATTAAATTGCTGAGTTAAATTCCTTCTGCTTACTCTCAGTCTTTGTATTTTCCTGAGCAGATCTCAATCGATGCAAATACCACTACTGAACGATACTCACCATGTCTATCTGTGTGGGAGAGTGATATGAAATCCAGGTGACCTAGTCAGTATGTAACGGGCTGATCCAAACCCGAGGCTGATAAAATTCAGAGCCCGGAAGGCTCCCGCGTACAGATTGAGCCTGAGACACAGAAGTAAGATTCCTGCGTGCTGTTTCCACCATTGCCTTTGACTTGCTTAAGTTAACCCAACATTACTTTCAACCTTGAAAGTATGTTCAATACCAGGTGTGGATATAACAATATGATGATTTTTAGAAATGTATCTTTTATATGACCCCAAATAATTTTAGTTAAGAATAGAGAGAGACACTTCATAAACATATTGCAGAGAAGTAATTAGCCGAAAAAATAAAGCCCTTCACTTGATAAGTCTTGAACTTAACTTTTATATTTGTGTTTTTTAATGATTTATCATAGGATTTTTTTTTTTTAATTGGAGGATAGTTGCTTTACAAAGTTGTGTTTGTTTCTGCTGAACAAAAACATGAATTGGCTCTAAGTATCCATATGTCTCCTCCCTCCTGGCACTTCCCCACTCCAGCCCACCCCTCTCAGTCATCACAGAGCACCGAGCTGAGCTCCCTGCTATGTAGCAAATCTGGTACCTTAGACCACTCGGCCAACCTGACACCCCTATTGGTATTGCTGAGACCTCTGCATAATGAAGTTGTTACTGATGGCATACTTAGGTACTTTTATCACGTGGTGTCCAGGTAAAGAAGCCGCCTGCCGGTGCAGGAGACTAAGAGACACAGGTTCAGTCCCTGGGTTGGGAAGGTCCCCTGGAGAAGGGCTTGGCCACCCACCCCAGTATTCTTGCCTGGAGAATCCCATGAACAGAGGAGCCTGAGGGGGGCGCAGTGGGCTACAGTCCATGGGATCACAGAGAGTCAGACACGACTGAAGCGACTTAGCAAGCACGCATCGTCTTAGAGATGGAAGGAGAAATCAAAGGAGCTCTGATCTGAGGGTTTTTCTCTTTTCAGGAGTGTTTCCTGTAGTGAAGTCATCATTGACACTTCAAGAGGTCTTTCATTTCTTATTTAGAAGTTGATGCTGCTGACTCAGTCACTCCTAGGGTATTATGACAACGATCTCTCTTTCTTTCTACACTGCACTAGGCGTCCAGTGAGCAGCTAGTGAGAGGGCCTCCCCGGCAGGCAGGAGTTGAGGGCCTGCACTCCCCGTGCAGGGGCACAGGGCTGACCCTGGTTGGGGGACCAGGATTCTGCATGCCACATGGCACAGCCAAAACAAAAGTGGGGGGCCAACCAGTGAGAGTCCTTTCTCTAAGGACAAGGATGCCCATCTGTGGGATGAACAGGTTTCTGGATTATACAGGGCTGTGTGAGACGCTGCATTTTTTCTACGCTGGGACACAGGAGAGAGGTGTTCAGTCCTGCCACCTATTGTATTCCTAAATACGTCCCTGTGGCAGAAGTTCCTGAGGGATTAAGACTGAAAGAGTTAGAGAGAGAGAGAGAGAGAGAGCTCCTTTGCACTTTGTCGGAAACCTCCAAGGACTAAATCCGTCACTTGCATACCCGACCATTTTTGTTCTTCGATTAACTACCGGCCTCCAAAAAAAAAAAAAAGACAAACCGGAAGTATCCAGGATAAACTGTGAGGTCGCCTCCAGCAGCGTCTCTGCTCCCACCACCTACTTGCCAGCTCCACGGGTTGCTGTCTGGTCTGTTTCCTTATAGATCTTTGTGTGTGCAGCTTCAGACTTATATATCCATGTTTCTAAAATGATGTCAGGGGAAGGATAGTTTTCATATTGTTCTGGGCCTTGCTTTTTTTAAGTTAGCAGTATAAATTAGAAGTCTTCCTTAGTTCATATAAATCTGTTGACATTTTTTTTTTAAGCAGCCACAGGGTATTTTGTAGTGTGGGTGGACCATAATTTATTTGACTGTATCTCCAATTAGTTTTAATTTGCTCATAAAACTATACTGCTTTTGTGTTTCAAGGAATGTCTTTGTGCATGTATCTTTATAGATATGTCCAATTTTTCTGTAGGATAGAGTCTCGGAAGTAAAATTGCTGAATTGGTCTAGTTTTAGTCATATCTAAGGGGTTAGTGGGTCTAAGCAGGTGGCACGGTGTGAAAAAACCCACCTGCCAATGCAGGAGACGTAAGAGATGCACGTTCAATCCCTGGGTCAGGAAGATCCCTTGGAAAAGGAAATGGCAACCCACTCCAGTGTTCTTGCTTGGGAAATCCCATGGACAGAGGAGCCTGGCGGGCTACAGTCCATGGGGTCTCAAAGAGTCAGAGATGACTGAAGCGTGCATGCAAGGGGCTAATAGTTAAATCTGCATTTTCTGGTATTTTCAGTTCAGTTCAGTTCAGTCGCTCAGTCGTGTCCGACTCTTCTCGACCCCATGAATCGCAGCACGCCAGGCCTCCCTGTCCATCACCGTCTCCCGGAGTTCACTCAGACTCATGTTCATCGAGTCAGTGATGCCATCCAGCCATCTCATCCTCTGTCGTCCCCTTCTCCTCCTGCCCCTAATCCCTCCCAGCATCACAGTGTTTTCCAATGAGTCAACTCTTCACATGAGGTGGCCAAAGTACTGGAGTTCCAGTTTCAGCATCATTCCTTCCAAAGAAATCCCAGGGCTGATCTCCTTCACAATGGACTGGTTGGATCTCCTTGCAGGCCAAGGGGCTCTCAAGAGTCTTCTCCAACACCACAGTTCAAAAGCATCAATTCTTCAGCGCTCAGCCTTCTTCACAGTCCAACTCTCACATCCATACATGACCACAGGAATGACCATAGCCTTGACTAGACAGACCTTTGTTGGCAAAGTACTGTCTCTGCTTTTGAATATGCTATCTAGGTTGGTCCTAGCTTTTCTTCCGAGGAGTAAGCGTCTTCTAATTTCGTGGCTGCAATCACCACTAGGCAGGGTCTGATGCTTGTTTGAGTTCTGGTGTGTGAGTTTGATTTTTTTTCTTTCCTCTTTACAGTGAGATTCAACAGCCAAAGGAATCGCCACCAGCTTCTAAAGCCTCAGCAGCCTCACAGTTGGATGAGCTGATGGCCCAACTGTGTGAGATGCAGCATCAGGTAAGCACAGTCCTGTGGCGCAGCCCGCAGGGCTTCTCACTGGGGGCCTCCGCCCTGCCCTCCCGCTTTAGAAACTCTCCCAAGTCCTTACTGATCCTCCGGACTCAATTTAGCCCAGTGGATGCGCTCACGGAAGTGTAGCTGATTTACAGCGTGTTGTATTTGTTTCCGGTGTTCAGCTGAATGATTCAGTTCTGTATCTCCATCTATATCTCTATCTAACTTTTTTCTGTTAGAGGTTATTACAAAATATTGAGCACGGTTCCCTGTGCTGTACAGTGGTAGGTCCTTGCTGGTTATTTGTTGTATATATAGTAATGTGTCCATTGTAATCCCAAACTCCTAATTTATCCCTCCCACCCGTTACCCCCAAATGTGCTAAGCAGCTTCAGTCATGTCCAACCCTCTGTGACCCCATGGACCGTAGCCCACCAGGCTCCTCTGTCCACAGGGTTTTCCAGGCCAGAGGACTGGAGTGGGTGTCGTTTCCTCCTCCGGGGATCTTCCCGACCCAGGGATCTTCCCGACCCAGGGAGCGAACCCTCGTCTCTCGCATTTCCGGTGTTGGCGCCACCTGGGAAGCCTTTTACCCCCTTGGTGACCATACTTTTTTTTTTTTTCAGTCTATGGTTTATTTCTCTTTTGTATATAAGTTTATTTGTGTTGGGTTTTTTCAGATGTCTTATCTGGAGAATCCCAGGGACAGGGGAGCCTGGTGGGCTGCCGTCTCTGGGGTCGCACAGAGTCGGACACGACTGAAGCGACTTAGCAGCAGCAGCAGTAGCAGTATCTGGATATAAAAGACTGTGATACAGGTTCTGATTTCAAGGGGCTGGGGGTGTGCTTGATAAAATGAGACATAAGACTAGGTGACATTTATTAGACTAAAAGATAGACTGTTTGCCACTGAAGGTGGATAAAGTGTGGAAGGCCTGTTAGAGACCTCCCTGAGTTAGACAGAGGAGACCGTGGCAAGCTGGCGCATAGCGAGGGAGAGCAAGAGTGGCTTTGAAAGGAAGGATGAGTCCTAAACTCTTGCTGAGAGAAAATCCACCCCTGTTGGTCTAGTCTCTGGGCTTCCCTGGTGGCTCAGATGGTAAAGATATGCCTGCAGTGCGGGAGACCCAGGTTTGATCCCTGGGTCAGGAAGAACCCACTCCAGTATTCTTGCCTGGAGAATCCCATGGGCAGAGGAGCCTGGCGGGCTGCAGTCCACAGGGTCGCAAGAGTTGGACACGACTGAGCGACTAAACCACCGCCCCCACCATAGTTGATCAACAATGTGGTGATTTCAGGTGCACAGCAAAGTGATTCAGTTATAGACACACATATCCTTTTTCAAGTTCTTTTTCCATTTAGGTTATTGCTGAATATTGAGCTGGAATTCTTAAGGTAGAGAATCCAACCATTCTAAATTGGTTGGGGTATTTGATATGCACACTTGAAGTGACACTGAAGTAATTTCAAGGCAGTGTTAAAAAATGTGTGTGATTTGAAGGGCAGGAATCTTATCTCTGTGGCTCACCTTTGGCTTTCCAGTGCTGTCTGATGCATTATGAATAATGCATATTATTAGAGAGACAATGAATAAATAGAAACGAGTTTTTTAAAATATTTACAATAAAGCTGAGTGCATTCCTCACCACACTGTCTATCTGAAAGTTGTTGTTTAGTTGCCAAATTGTGCCAACTATTTTACAACCCCATGGACTATAGGCCACCAGGAGCCTTTGTCCTTGGGATTTCCCACGCAAGAACACTGGAGTGGGTTGCTATTTTCTTCTCCAGGGGATCTTCCCAACACCAGAATGGAACCTGCATCTCCTGAAGCAGCAGGCGGATTCTTTACCACTGAGCCACCAGGGAAGCCCGTATCTGAAAATACTAGAAAAAAAAAAACTACATTAGCAGTTTTAATTGTGTGATGTTTTAAAACTGATTTAACGTGTGTCTTAGTTTACTCACATTTAAAAATGTATGTCTGTGTTTTGAATTAGCCATACCTTTACACTAGACAAAAATCCAGAGCACAACAGTGTACAGTGAAGAGTTCCCAACCATCCAGTTCTGCCTCCTGGAGGTATTCAGTGTCTTCTGTTTTTCACGTAATCCTTCCAGAAGCACTCTGAAATATACCAGCAGATAGATGTAACTGTATATATTGACACAGACACACTGCTGTGATTTTACTTAGTCACTTTCAGGCCTTTGCGATGTTAACCTTTAGAACACGAATCTCTTGAGCATTAACTAATATTATATAATAGGAGAGGAAGGAAGTGTGTCAAATGATAAGTTTCTTGAAGGGAAATGAGCTTAGTGAGATAGCGGGAGGTTATCCCAGGCAGAGGCCTGAAGGCAAAGGGTGACAGATCACTTTTGGGAGGCTGCTGGGAGCCTGGCTGGCTTTACACAGTGGGGGCTTTTCACTGAGTCATCAAAGGTGGAATCAGAAAGGTGAAGTGGGGTGTGGCTGGGAGCCGCAGGTCCGTCTGCTGCTGCGACTTCAGCGCCGGAGGCCTGGAGAAGCGCTGCAGTCCTCTGGCCTGGAAGGCGCGGTACTCTGGAAACTGGGAGTTGGGAGAGCGAGTTGGACCACTGTTCTGTCCTTTGAAGTTTTCCCTTTGAATGTTTTATCACAGCTGCATTGGAGTTTCTCTTTCATAAATCCAGCCCGTCACCAAGTTTTATCTGACCACCTTCTCCACCGTCACTGGCCTAAGACATCTCTGATCCCAGCTATTTTGAAAGCCTCCTGCCTAACGAGCACCTGTGATTCCTCCTGCTTTGTCCACACCTAACTCCTCACTCAGCTCCCGCAGGGATCTGGTGAATCAGATTCTTTCCCTCTCATGCTTGAAGCGCCCTAATGGTTCCATCACCCTTGGAATAAAACCGGAGCTTTATTAAATAATGACAATCATTTATTTCTATTAATAAAACCAGAGCTTCATCCTGCAGGCTCTGGGTGATCACTGCCTCTCTTTCCACCGTTTCCTCCCGCCTCGCTCATCCTCACTCCTCTGCTCTGGCCATACTGACCCCTTGTTACTTCCTGTGTGTCAGACTGTCCCGTTCCTCTGGGCCTTCCTCCCCTCTAGAATGCTGTTCTCACAAGTATCGATAGTTCTGTGTCTCAGTGAATCACTCAAATATCTGCTCAGGTATCAGCTCCTTAGCCTTCTCTGATTGCCCTCATCTGAATCCATTCTTCCTCACCACCCCACTCTCTGTCTTTCGCCTCAATATATAATTCATGTCTCTAACCTGACATCATATTGTCTATTATGTCTTTAATTGCTTACTGTCTGTTACTCAGAGAAAATAAATTCCATGAGGGCAGACGCTCGGTTAGTCTTGAGAATTGCGCTGCACCACGAGCCTAGAGCAGTGAGTGGCAAAACCAGCTGCCCAATAAACACTGCAACATAAATGAATGAAAAGATGAATTGTTGACCTGCAGTCACAAGAGATACGGTATCATGTTCCTACGTTCAATTTCCTACTGCCAGAAGGAATCTGCAAACAGGAAGACTAGTCAGGGTTCATGCAGCCTGAGGAACTGCCATCCATGTCTGTGTGTGTGTCGCTGTCCACCCTCCAAAGGGAGATGAAAGCTTTTTTTTTCCCGGTGTTGCAGTGTTAGATTCTTCCAGCGCCTTGGAGGAAGTTCAGGGAAAGACTACGAGAGAGTGCAGAAGACGCCAGTGAGGATGACTCTCTTTGTGGTTTTCTTCTTGGTACAGGTTACAGCGAAAGCAGATGCCAGCAAGAAGCCCGTATCCGACAAGCAGGAGCACAAGGCCTCCCTGGACTCCATGCTGGGGGTCCTGGAGCAGGACTTGAAGAACCTGGGAATTGCCACAGTCCCCAGGGGCCACTGTGGCTCCTGCCAGAAGCCGATCGCCGGGAAGGTGGGACGGGCCGAGACACTGATGCCACGGCCATCCGTGTCTGTGTGTGTGTCGACAATTTAGTAATACTTACCGATCCTTCACAGTGCTCCGGGTATGAGACTAAGCACTGTACAAGTCTTCTTTTATTTAATGGTTGCATTATCCCCTCGATCCTGAATCCAGAAGATCCCCTGACGAAGGCATAGCAGCCCACTCCGGTGTTTTGCCTGGAGAATCCCATGGACAGAGGAGGCTGGCGGGCTACGGTCCATGGGGTCACCGTACAGTCCACAGAGTCAGACACGACTGAGTGACTGAGGGCACACACATACATACACACAGCCCTGCACTCGTTACAAGCTCTTTGTAAAGATGAGGAAACTGAGGGTCCAGGGCCATTAACTGAAATGTCCAAACCTAGTAAGAGGTTGATGTAAGATCCAAATCCAGGAGATTCTGGCCTGAGAGTTCGAGCTCACCACCGTTTTCATCTACTGCCTTATGGAGAATAATTTTCCCTCTGCTCCCTTGGTTCAAATCTTCCCAGTGCAAAGTGACTGATTATTCAGCCTCTCCCAGCATCATCAGTTCAGTTCAGTCGCTCAGTCGTGTCTGACTCTTTGCGACCCCATGAATCGCAGCTTGCCAGGCCTCCCTGTTCATAGCATAACCACAGATTCCTGCTTGGGCACCATCCTTCATCCAAGGCATTATAAAGGGCGTTGAGACCTGACTTTCCACAGGGTGTGAGGTGAGGTGTCCAGATCAGAGGAATGAAAACTGCCATCGGTCTTCTCCTGTTCCGGGATCCCTTCCAGGCCAAGCGTGTTCCATGTCTGTAATTTTCTGGGGCAGTATAGCAGAATGAGCATTTATTAAGTCAGGAAAGCGGACAGCATGCCATTATCCAAGAAGTATGGACCACAGGTGGAGAAGGGAACGGCAGCCCACTCCAGTACTCTTGCCTGGAGAATCCCAGGGACAGAGGAGCTTGGTGGGCTGCAGTCCATGGGGTCACAAAGAGTCGAACACGACTGAGCGAATCACACATACACACGTACCCACGGAGCACAGGCCGTGTGAGAGCACCCTAGGTCTTGGCCTCAGTGTGGCGTAACTGCAGGGGGTGTCGTTTCCATGGATGCTGTTGAAAGAGCACGCCCCAGGGTCGTGCACACTGCGGGCCCCCGCCTGCCCGGGCCGCCACACCAAGCTTGCTTCACACTGCGCTGCAGGTGATCCACGCGCTGGGGCAGGCGTGGCATCCCGAGCACTTCGTGTGCAGCCACTGCAACGGGGAGATCGGCTCCAGCCCCTTCTTCGAGCGGAGCGGCCTGGCCTACTGCGCCGAGGACTACCACCGCCTCTTCTCTCCGCGCTGTGCCTACTGCGCCGCCCCCATCGTGGACGTGAGTGAGCCCCCCGCCCGCGCCTTCGCGCAGTTTTTGTTAGCGCTTGGCTCCTGTGTTGCAGCCTCCTGATCGCTCGCTCTCCGTTGCTTTTCCAGAAAGTGCTGACGGCCATGAACCAAACCTGGCACCCCGAGCACTTCTTCTGCGCTCACTGTGGAGAGGTGTTCGGTGAGGAAGGTACGGCCCGAGTGGCTACGAGAGGGCCAGCAGGGCTTTTCCCGGATCTTCTCTGCTGGTCCTGGTTCCTGCCTCGACCACCCAGGTGCCCATTTCGGTACCAAACGCCATCCGTTTCCTACCTGATCTGACATTGATACCTTTTGCTTAAATGAAAAATTTAAATCAAAGTCATACAAATGCATAGTTTAAAATGCAAATACTACGCCAAGAGTGATATTAACAAGGAGCACTCCTTCCTTTTCCTTTTTCCATCCCCAAGTCCAGTTCTACTCGCTAAAGACTTCAGCTGCTTCTATTATTTACTTGTGGGGTTTTCCAGGTGGCGCTAGTGGTAGAGAAACTGCCTGCTGATGGGGGAGACGCAGGTTCCATCCCTGGGTCTCAAAGACCCCCTGGAGGAGGGCAGGGCAGCCCGCTCCAGTGTTCTTGCCTGGAGAATCCCATGGACAGAGGAGCCTGGCGGGCTGCAGTCCGTGGTGTTGCAAAGAGTCGGACGTGACTGTGCAACTAAGCACAGCACATTATTTACTTGTATATTTTAAACAGTATATTCCTCTATATGGATTTTTTGTCCAGTTTTAGCCATTACGTGTTAACTTTCTACCAAGAGAGATAAGGATTTAGAAATATTACTCCTCCCCCCAGCCCCAACATAATTCCCCTCCCCTATTCTCTCAGTTATAATTAGGTCATAATTATAAATCAGATCAGTATTCACTGTGTACATGTTGACAGTCATATATATATTGCTCACAATTGAGTCATGTAACAAACTGTGATATAGTACAGGGTGGATCTGGGGGTTCATCTGCCTGGTTCAAATCTGGGCTGTGGCATTTATTAGCGATATGATGTTAAAGTTATCTTTGGGGCTCACTCGCCTCATGAGTGAAATGGACCTAATAATGATGCTTACTTTAGGACTTGGTCCAGTGGTTAAGAACCTGCGCCTCCCTTGCAGGAGCATGGGTTTGATTCCTGGTTGGGAATCTAAGCTCTCACATGCTATGTGGCATGACCAAAAAGATTTTTTTTTTTAAAGAAAAAATGATAATGCTTACTGTATAGGGTCATTATGAGGATTTTAAGAGACAACATCAATGTAGTGTTTGCAACAATGCCTGGCACGTGAAGACTAATAATGAAGATGACGATCATTCTCATGGTGTCCTTTTCATACACATGTGTTATTTCCTGAAATTAACATCTGGATCCCTTTCGAGTTAGCTTAATTCTCATTGTAATTATCACTAATTTATCTGACAGAGCTGCGAAATCCCTCTCAAAATGGTCATCCACTTCTGGCAATACGTCAGTTCTGTTCATTTCCTTTTTTTTTTTTTTTTCTCTTGGAGACATCTGTCCAGGAGACTTTCATCTTTCTGCTCCAGCCTGCCTGCTGAGAAGCAATACTTTATCTTGGGAATCCCTTATAGTAAATCCTTTCTTCCATCTTTGAATGTGTATTATTGCTTTTATTTTGGTGGAGCACACCCTCCAGTAGCTCCTGGTAAAAGCTTTGAAAACCTGAGACAACCTTAAGCATTCTCTGCCTTAAGTGTCCTGGACACAGAATTCTAGGCAGAAGCTGTTTCCCTCGCCATTCTGAAGACACTGCTTCACTGTCTTCCTGCCTCTGTGGCTGAAAGTTTTTTATTAAGATTTTGTTCTTGTTCCTGACCCTTTCTGTGTGACCTGTTTTGCCCCTGTTGCAGACTTTTTATTCCCTTCTGTTTTCTGCATTGTCTTGATTTTTTTCCTGACTTTTTTTAATGTTTGTTTTGAACCAATATAACTCATGTATGAAATCAGAACGCTTCTTTTTCTTTTCCTGTCCTTTTAGAATTAATTCACAGGTAAAGTTTTTTCTAAATAAAAATTTGAGGCGGTCTTATCCAGAATCACTGCAGATGGTGACTGCAGCCATGAAATTAAAAGTTGCTTACTCCTTGGAAGAAAAGTTAGGACCAACCTAGATAGCATATTCAAAAGCAGAGACATTACTTTGCCGACTAAGGTCCGTCTAGTCAGGGCTATGGTTTTTCTTGTGGTCATGTATGGATGTGAGAGTTGGACTGTGAAGAAAGCTGAGCGCTGAAAAATTGATGCTTTTGAACTGTGCTGTTGGAGAAGACTCTTGAGAGTCCCTAGGACTGCAAGGAGATCCAACCAGTCCATTCTGAAGGAGATCAATCCTGGGATTTCTTTGAAAGGAATGATGCTAAAACTGAAATTCCAGTACTTTGGCCACCTCATGCGAAGAATTGACTCACTGGAAAAGACTGTGATGCTGGGAGGGATTGGGGGCAGGAGGAGAAGGGGACCACCGAGGATGAGATGGCTGGATGGCATCACGGACTCGATGGACGTGAGACTGAGTGAACTCCGAGAGATGGTGATGAACAAGGAGGCCTGGCGTGCTGCGATTCATGAGATTGCAAAGAGTCGGACACCAGACTCTCACCTGTGGATTTTTCCGGGGATGAGTCAAATGCCATCAACTGTATGGGAAGGGCACCCATGCCCAGCTCTCAGAGTGGTCCTGTTGCAGTCGCTCTCTTGACTTGAGGTTCCCCAGGATTATACCTCATGCCTCTTGGCGATGGTGGTGGAGCAGACATAGCCCAGCTTTCTCAGAGAAATCCCTGTCTCAACCTCCTTTGCTGTGGTTCAGTGGCTTGGTCATGGCCCACTCTTCGCGACCCCATGGACTGCCGCATGCCAGGCTCCCCTGTCCTTCGCCATCTCCTGGAATTTGCTCAGATTCATGTCTATTGAATCAGTGATGCCATCCAACCATCTCATCCTCCATCTCCCCTTCTCCTCTTGCCTTCAATCTTTCCCAGCCTCAGGGAAAAGATCCTTTCTCTTTACCTGTTTTATATCCTAGGTGTAGGGGAAGAGTCCAAGATTTGTGCCGCTAGTCCATAACTGTCTACGTTGAGGGACGTCTTGCTGCGCACTTTGAACTCTGACATCTGTCCCATCCTGATGCCCTCTATCCCGTTGCCTGGTCTTTGCCAAGTGCTGCTGAGCTTTGCTTGCCCATTCTTTATTTAAGAACGAATGAGACGCTTTAATGCTAGCCGGAAGCTCTGTGGGTGAGGCAGAACGCGCTGACTGGTGGGCTGGTACTCAGGTAGGGCCCCTCAGGACCCTTGAATATTAATATTTTTGGTCTTCTGTCTGGAATAAATTTTACCAAACAGTTGTGCTCTCTGTCAGCTGTACAAAAATTAGTAAAAGGGGTTAGGGGATGGGGTTTCTACCATCCAGCATGCCAACACTTATTTAATTTCCATTTTTACTAAAAGCGTAGAACTTTCATCCCATCAGGCTTCCCTGGGGGCTCAGACGGTAATGGCTCTGAGCTGCCTTGTGGCTCTGCCTGCAATGCAGGAGACCCAGGTTCGATCCCTGGGTCAGGAAGGTCCCCTGGAGAAGGGAACGGCAACCCACTTCAGTGTTCCTGCCAAGAGAATCCATGGACAGAGGAGCCTGATGGGCTATCGTCCATAGAGTTGCAGAGAGTTGGTCACGGCTGAGTGACTAATACTTTTAGTAGAAAGCGTGACTTCTTTTCCTATAATAAATGTCCAGTGTCCCTGAACATTGAGACCCTCTGACTTGAACTTTACAGAAATAATCATTGCTTCTTTGAACGGCAACCCACTTCAGTTTCCTGCCAAGAGAATCCATGGACAGAGGAGCCTGATGGGCTATCGTCCATAGAGTTGCAGAGAGTTGGTCACGGCTGAGTGACTAATACTTTTAGTAGAAAGCGTGACTTCTTTTCCTATAATAAATGTCCAGTGTCCCTGAACATTGAGACCCTCTGACTTGAACTTTACAGAAATAATCATTGCATCTTACGGTTCAGATGGGGGATCTGATTTTCTGACAGTTCTTCCGACTTTCAACCAATCCTGCTTACAGCCTTGAAGACTATTTTATGCATTTAAAATAATCCAAGCCTGAGCCCCTTTGATGTTTTGGAGCTCAGAACGGCTGAGGGTTACTTTGGCCGTGTTACTCAGCATGAGGGGTGTGGGATCTTCGTTCCCTGAGTAGGGACCAGACCCACGTCCCCTGCAGTGGAAGCGCAGAGTGTTAACCGCTGGACCAGAAAGCCCCGGGACGGCTTCAGTTTTACCAGCATCTCCCTCCTTGATTATCCAGGTTTCAGGTTTATGTTGTTGTTGTTTGTTTGTTTCTGCCGAGCGAGGTGCCACTGTAACCCCTACGGTACATTTTAGACGGCTCTGACATTTCACCTGTGGCATGGTCTTCCCTGTCTCTCTCCCATGCATCTTTCTGCTGTAAGCAAAGGGCGTGCGGCTGAGCCCCGTGGTACGCTACTTCTCCCGGAGGCCGGGTCTTAAACATCGGGCAGGTCAGCGTGTGCGTGTGCTAAGCCGCTCCTGGCGGGCCCAGCTCTTTGTGCTGCCGTGGACTCCGGCCCTCCAGGCTCCTTTGCTCATGGAATTCTCCAGGCAAGAAAACTGAAGTGGGTTGCTATGCCCTCTTCTAGGGATGGAACCAGACCCAGGGGTCAAACCCCTATCTCATGCCTCCTGCGCTGGCAGGCAGCTTCTTTACCACTAGTGCCCCCGGGAAGCCCTGTGTATATTCCTGACTGTTACACATTTAATCTCCAGCGCAACTTTGGGAGAATAATTCTACCAAGTTTAGATGGAAGCACTGAGCATCGGGGAGGTAAAGTCACTTTTTTTTTTTTTTGAGTCATGCAGCTAGAAAAATCAAAGAACTGGACTTTAGACTCAGGTTTCACTTCTGCAGGTTCCGTGTGTTCTTCTGCCCCATTGTAACTGCCCCTTGATGGAGACTGAACCCCTCTTCTGCCGTCGGGTCTCTTTCTTGGCACACACATGGGACAGCTTATTTGAAGACAGGCCTGGGTAGAGCAGCGCTGATAAAACCCACTAGCGAAGTGCGCTGCAGTGATGTGCTTGCTCCCTGGCGCTCGTTCAGTGCTTCTCACAGATCATCAGGTCGCTCACGTTCAGGCTGCGCTTTCCACTGAGATTTCGTCTAAGTCGTGGTCAGTTTCTGTTGCGCTCGTCGCCATGGAAGTCTGAGGGTGTGTCGGGAAAAGGCGTCAGCAGGTGAGTGCTGCCCACGGGGGATTATGATGTGGAAGGTGCCTGAGGGCAGACGCCAGCGCGTACACGTCTCAAGAAGAGACCTGAGTTAAACACACAAGAAAAATCCCCTGTCCACAGGATAACCGGGAAATGCCTTGAAGGTAGCTAGTCCGCGTCGCTTTTGGCTTGGGCCCCTTCTAACTAGACAAGGCTGGATCGGTCACTTATGACTTTATATGATCGATATGAAGCCACACTTAAGCGTATCTATTGAGACAAGTGACAAGAAAGGCCTGTTACTAAGCAGAAGCTCCTCTTGGGTCGGCTGTCTGCTGTCATCCGTTGTTTTCTGTAAATGCGCCTCCTGCCATACGGTTACTCCATTAATTAGGGGGCATCCTGCCTGGCCCCAAGTCCCATTGTCACACACGAAGTTTCTGTAATGACAGCGCAACTGCTGAGCCTCCTGGGAAATTAAACCCATCTGCATTTTTGTTTCCGTTCAGAGGATTCCTGTCTAAGGCTCACGAAGCGCACCAGCCCTTAGCACCCTCCCATAGGGACCGGGTCCCCAGTGCCCGTGTCTTTCTCTCTAATTGTTCATTATCCAGGCCGCGCCGGTGCCCCCTAATTCCCCGGTGGCTGTGAGCCTCACCAGAGTACAAACACCCTTCTTCTCTCGAAGGTACCTTTGCAAATTGTTTGTTTTTCTTATCTGTCCTCCAGAGTAATTGGCCCTGGAGAGAGGCTCCAGGAAAGTTAAGTGCTGAAACTTTCTCAATTTGCTGGATTACTCACTGCAGGGGTATCACAGCAAGCTGGGCTGATCGCCTTCGAGTCCTCTCCTGGGGCTCACCTGAGCTGACACAGAGGCTGTCTCCTCCCTACTGTCTGAGGCTTGAGAACAGCTCCTCTGGAAATGCCTAGGCGAGGGTCATTCCCAGGGCAGTCGGCCTGCCTCACAGTTTCCTCGAGTAACCCCTACTTCTAGGCAAGCTCAGTTCTACCCCATTGATTTTATGAAACATCAGCATCAGCTCGGGGACTCGTCAAGGATGCAGAGTTTCGAGCCCCAACCCAGACCAACTGAGTCAGAAGCGCTGGGTGGGGTGGGGCGCACAGTCAGCGTACTGCCCAGCTCTCCAGGTGTGTGCTGTAGTCTGTGCCACGGAAGCAAGAAAGAAGGCTGTGGGTGTCAGTTTGCTTGGCTTCCCCTGATGGCTCAGCAGGTGAAGAATCGGTCTGCAGTGCAGGTGCCACAGGAAACATGGATTCAGTCCTGGTCGGGAGGATCTCCTGGAGGAGGAAATGGCAACCCACTCCAGAATGCTTGCCTGCAAAATCCCATGGACAGAGGAGCTTGGCGGGATAGAGTCCAAAGGGTCGCAAAGAGTCGGGCACGACTGAAGTGACTTGGCATGCACGCTGTCAGTTGTCCTCGATCAGACTCCAGACGTTCTTTGACAAAGAGAACAACTGAGCTCTTCTTTGTCTCTGAGGCAGAAAAGAAGGACACAGGACAGGCTAAAAATTATGGGTTTACATTCTTAGGTCTAGAGGCCTCAGAAATCTATTCAGTTGTCTGCTTTTCAAAGAAAGCGTAGTTGAAAAGGCAAGGCATGTCACAAAATGCCCCGAGGTTAGGGTCCACTGCACCTGCACGATGTGGATTTGAACCCCTGGCTCCTCCGATTGCCTTTTTTGGATCTGGTTGCTATGGTCAAAGTGTGTTTCTAGAAATAATGCTTCTTGTGTTTTGCTTACATGCTGTTTGCATGGGGCACATTTAGAGATCTCTTCTAGTTACCAGATTATTGGGTTGTGATATTTAAGCTCAGCTGATTCGCACAGTTCTCACAGAAAGAGCAAGGTGACAATGCATTTATGGTCAGGGATGTGACATCCAGGTTGGACTTTGAAGCTAGGCCTACATTTGAATCAGTTCCTCCACCACCTAGCTGGTTATTTGTAATTTCGCTGAGCTTCCCTTTTCTCCCTTGTAAAATGGGAGGGTTGCTATGAAGAATCTAGTTTCGATTTAGTCCTGCAGGGAGAACCCTCAGCTGGAACCAACAGTAGGTGTTGCAAAAATGGGGTTGCCAGCGGTCCTCTTTGTTTAGGTGGAATCTCCTTGGAAATGCTAAGGAGAGTTTCTTCTGGAAAAGTTCGCCTGTCCGTGCGGGTTCTGGTTAATTCTGGCACGGGGCAAGCCTCTTCTGAAGCCGACGGCCCCAGCCTTGCTGCCCTAGCACTGCTCACAGGCCTGCCAATTCGACGCATGTTGTTTGAGCAGCTTCTAACTGCGCATCAGGCACTGTTCTAGGAACCAGGGGGCCAGGGACAGAAACAAAGTCCCAGCGCCCGTGCTGCGCATGTCCTAGCGAGAAAGACAGACGGCAGCAAACGGCCGACCAGCTGACCACCTAACTCACTCGTGCCTTAGGAGAGGGGATGAGGGGGAGCAACAGGGTTCTGCTGGGAATATGTGGTCTAGCTGTTGTTCCCTTAAGCAGACCCCTGAGCTAAGTGAAGACCCAACCATCTGGGGGTCTTAGGAAATGATGTTTGAAGCAGAGGGAATATATCACACGAATAAGTGCTTGAGGATGAGTCAGTTTATTGTATTTTTCTTTTTTTTAATGTGAAGACAATAAGACCTTGCATAAAATTTTATTTGTAATCTATTAACTTCTTAACCTAGTGCAACAAAAAATTTGTCCTACCAGTACTTTTCTACATTTATTAATATTTATGTATATATAAAAGTTACAGTATACTTGAATTTCCTTTTTTTCCACTTAAGCATTTTCCCATGTTGTTTAATAGTTTTATAATAATTTTAATAATATCAGTTATTCCATCAGGGCTTCATGTAGACAAATTTTAAAAGATTAGATGCCTGAAGA
>SJYC01073198.1:0-10723 GCA_006408675.1 Madoqua kirkii
TCACTAGGAATATAAAAATATATGAATACCTCCATATGTTTTAGGCATTACGTATATATTTATTTAACACTGTTTTTGCTACTTAGCTAATTAGAAATTAAACTATAAATTAGCAAAACTTGGAACTTCAATACTTTCTTTTATGTTTCATTCTTAGTCATAATGTTGAATACAGTACCCGTAAAAGTATTTCTTCTTGGGCTCGTTGTCTATCTGTGAGGCCGTCTTATTTCAAAGATTTTTGAAAGCAGTCACCACGGGTTTCTTATCTCACATCATCTGGACACAGGATCTTTCAGAGCCAGGGGTTTTCTAATCTGCGCCTAACAGTGAGCATTTCAAAACAGCAAGCGTTTCAAGTATTAAAACAAAAGCACTTAGACCTCAGCACATTATTTTTAAGCTTTTTATTTTGGAAATTTCAATAAATACCAACATTTTGCCAAATGAATTTCCTCTAACCTCTACTAAACCACCTAGCCTTTTCTTTCGAGGGAATAATTTAAAAGCAAATCCTAAAAATCATACCATCTCACCATTAAATACTTCAGCCCATGTCATCTCCAACTGATGAACACCCTTCATACTTCACAAAATTAAGTTCCTTATTTTTATTTAAAACCCACATCCCAATTTCTCAAGTTTCTAAATGGTGTTATTCAGTTGCTTTGTTTGAATCAGGATCCAAGCAAGATCCCCTATGTACTGCCTTTGACTGCTTTATCCCTCAACATTTTTGAATTCTGTAACAATCCTCTCTTCCTCACTTTTCGTGGCACTGGTTCATTAAGAAACTGGAACCCATGTTCTAGAAAATGCCCTGCATTCTTGACTTGACTGGCTGATCCCTCATGATGGCGTTTTCCTTATTTGCTCCATCTTCATCTTGCCCCGCCTTCTCTAGTCTTTTCTGTAAATTGTTAGTTTAGACCTAGAGACTTGATTCAGTTTAGGTTTAGTATTTAGGGGAGAATAGGTCATAGACCCTGGCTGCTGTGTGCTTCTTGCTGACTCATATCTGAGGTGTGTGATGACTGGCTGACCTACTTTTGAAAAATGAAAGTCCTGTCTGACTCTACTGCCCCAGGGACTGTAGCCTGCTAAGCTCCTCTGGCCATGGGGTTCTCCAGGCAAGAGTCCTGGAGTGGGTTGTCATTCCCCTCTCCAGGGGACCTTCCTGACCCAGGGATGGAACCCAGGTCTCCTTTATTGCAGGCCGATTCTTTAGCGTCTGAGCCAGGGAAGCCTGACCTGCTTTTACCGATGCTGAGACTGACCACTGGTTGCAAGCAGTGTCGCCTCGGCCCTCCATTGTCAAGTTCCCTGTTGATGATCATTGCCTTTCACCAATGATCTCAGTTGTAAAATGGTGACTTTTCCATCATTCTTTCAGTGTTTATTAGATGGGATTATATAACAGTACCATTTCATCGCTAACTATTTAGTTATCTTGAAATACATCTCATACAGGAAAACTGAAGAAACGTTTTACTATGAATAAACGGTTTTACCATGAATAAATGCTTTTATAACCTTACTGAAAAAAATTTAAAAGATTTTTGTAGCGCTTTTTAGAATACAGCCTATGTATAAATAAATTATACAGTCAAAATACTGGGTTTCAGAGCCACTGAATGAATTGTTGCCTTCTTTAGTCATATTAGCAATTTGCTGTATGGTTAATTTGCTAAAACTTGATTAACATTTTAGAGACTGATTTTTCTATTCTTTTTTTTTTTTACATTTTATAAAACAATAATTGAAATCGTGTATCCAGCTTGGAACTCCTTGATTTAGCTGTGTTTTCCTGATTTGTAGGTAGCGCATGTTTTCCTCGGTTTCTTGTTTGTCTTTTCTTTGCTAGTGACCTTTTTGGCCATACGTAAGTCATTTCTATACAGTTTTCATGTAGCTAAGTTTATTAATCTTTAACTTCCTTTTGAAGTTTGAGCCAATTTTATCACGGTTTTCTGTTCCCCAGTTAAAGAGGAACCCATCCATTAAAAAAGCGCAGCATTTGCTCCTTTAGGGCTGTGCTGGGCCTTCCTCACGGCGAGGGGTCTCTCCAGCCTTGGCAGGGGGCTCCTCCCTAACTGTGGGGGGCCTTCTCCCTGCAGTCGCTTCTCTTGTGGAAGACGGGGCGCGAGGGCATGGAGGCTCCAGCAGCTGCAGCCCGGGCTCTAGCGCAGGCTCGGTAGTTGCTGCGCAGGGGCAGTTGCTCCGTGCCACGTGGGATCTTCTCGGATCAGGGGTCTAACCGCGTCTCCCGCACTGGCAGGTGGAGTCTTTACCGCTGAGCCACCAAGGGAGCCCCCATCCATTCCTAGTTCACGTGTTTGTATGGTTTGAATTATTACATTTGGATTTTTGCATCAATCTGGAAATTATTATTTAATATTGCTTTCTTTTAAAATATTAGACACTTTTCTGCCCCCCCCTCCCCATACTGTTTTAGATACTGGGGATTATAAAGTGACCAGACCAAAATACTTAGTTTCTTTCAGAGCAAACATTCCAGTCAGAGAGAAAAGGCAATGAAACGAAGAAGAAGAGATAGATACAGGCTGCAGAGATCCTCTCTGATTAGAGGATATCTGAGTTGCTTTCTGAAACACGAGGCGGGTTTCGCCTTATCAAGGCCTGGGAATGCAGAGGCCGGCGGAATGCTTAGTGCAGAGGCGCCGAGGAGGAACAGACCTTCACGCTCATTAAATGCGGGCGCAGATCAGACAGGCTGCCTGGTGGCTGAGCGGCAGAGAGGGACGTGGGTTTGATCCCTGGGTCGGGAAGCTCCCCTGGAGAAGGAAACGGCGCCCATTCCAGTACTCTCGCCTGGAAAACCCCATGGACAGAGGAGCCTCGTGGGCCACGGCTCACGGAACTGCAAAGGCTCAGACAGAACAGCGAGCGAGGGCCAGGCGGGCTCAGCAACTGGCGGCACCCGCGCCTTTCCCAGGACAGCCCCTGGCGCAGGCGGCCGGCAGCGCGTTTGCATGCGGGGGAGCTTACGTCATCGCCCTCTTCTGTCTCTAACTTGGTTTACGGTCTCAAGAGCAACCCCTTGCGTCCCCTCTCCCCAGGCTTTCACGAGAAGGACGAGAAGCCCTACTGCCGGAAGGACTTCCTGGGCCTGTTCGCGCCCAGGTGCGGCGGCTGCGCGCGGCCGGTGCTGGAGAGCTGCCTCGCGGCCGCGGGCGCCGTCTGGCACCCGGAGTGCTTCGTGTGCGCGGTGGGTATCCCCGCGTATCTTTCGGGTTTCGGGAAGGGCAGGGTTCTCCTTTCTGGGGCGCAGCTGGTAAGAGGGTTCCCAACTCGGGCGAGAATTCGACAGGGGCTTCTGAAAAGAAGTACAGGGTTTTCTCAGCCGTTGGGAGGAGTGAAATAATGCCGTTTGCAGCCACGTGGCTGGACCTGGAGACTGTCTCACTGAGTGAAGTCAGACAGAGGGAGAAATACAGTGTGACATCCTTCTATGCGGAATCTAAAAAGAAATCGGCCGTGTCCGTGGCTCACAAAGAGTCGGACACAACACAGCAGCTGAACAACAGCAGCCCCAGAAACAAACTCTCAGACGCGAGTGGATTTACGCTTGCCGAGGAGGAGGGCAAGTTAGGGAGCCTGGGATGGATGTGTACACCCTGCTACACCGATAACGGATAACCAAGCAGGACCTACCCTATAGCATGGGGAACTCTGCTCAGTGTTACGTGGCAGCCTGGATGGGAGGGGACTTTAGGAGAAAAAGGATACATGTTTATGTATGGTTGAGTCCCTTTGCCGTCTACCCGACACTATTACCGTCTTGTTCATTGGCTATGCTCCAATACAAAATTAAAAGTTTCTTAAAAAAAAAGAAACACGAAACACAGCACCCATGTGGGCGTGTGCTCATCCGGTTTGCAGAGGGGTGATGTTCTAACCTCTGTGTGTCCACTGGCGGGAAGCTGGCAGGGATTTCCAGGCTGAACTTTTGCTGATACTTGACTTCTTGACGTCTGCGCCGCTTGTCTTTCTCTTCCCCTCACCTCCCAGGACTGCTTTAGCGGTTTTTCTACCGGCTCCTTCTTTGAACTGGACGGGCGGCCCTTCTGTGAGCTCCACTACCACCAGCGCCGAGGGACCCTCTGCCACGGGTGCGGGCAGCCCGTCACGGGCCGCTGCGTCAGCGCCATGGGCTACAGGTTCCACCCCGAGCACTTCGTGTGTGCTTTCTGCCTGACGCCGCTGTCCAAGGGGCTCTTCAAGGAGCAGAATGACAAGACCTACTGCCACTCCTGCTTCAACAAGCTCTTCCCGGCGTGACCTCAGCTGAGCCCACGCGCGCTCTCTTCTGATCTGCTGGAAAATTTGAGCCGAGAGAGGGAAGAGTACATTTGTAGTTCCTGACCCGCTGCTGCTCAGTAGGCTTACAGGGAAAGCAGAGGCAACGGACAAAGGAGGGAGCGTCTAGAGGTGCCGCGACTAGGCTTCCGGCTTTAAGCTTTGATCGAAAGCCTTTCTTTTTAACAGTGCGGCTGAGTTTTGATCTGGGACCTGCTGTCTAGTGCCTCTGCACGGCGTGTATTTTCGCACGCACACGTTCGTCCCACTCCTGCCTTCCTCAGCTTCCTCCACTTTCACCTCTACTGACGGTCCTGCAGATAGACCTTGTCTGTTTGGCCTTAGGAGCTGGGCCTTTTAAGCGGCTCCCCGTTCCCTGTGCCTGGCTTGCCCACAGCCCGTTCCCGGTGCCTGGCTTGCCCACAGCCCGTTCCCGGTGCCTGGCTTGCCCACAGCCCGTTCCCGGTGCCTGGCTTGCCCACAGCCCGTTCCCGGTGCCTGGCTTGCCCACAGCCCGTTCCCGGTGCCTGGCCTGCCCACAGCCCGTTCCCGGTGCCTGGCCTGCCCACAGCCCGTTCCCGGTGCCTGGCCTGCCCACAGCCCGTTCCCGGTGCCTGGCCTGCCCACAGCCCTGCTGCTGGACAGGAGGGCTCTGCTGCCGGGCCTGTGCCGGCCTCGGCGGCAGGGCTCTGCTCCTGCTCTTAGAGGTCACCGAGCCGCTCTTTCGTTCCTTGTGTTTCCCTTTAGTGTGTTTCTCCTTTTCAAGAGAAAGTAGATTTTAACTGGAAAACTTTGACTCCGGACATTACTGGTAAATAAAGGAACTTGTGGTTTTAATGACTCAATGTCATATTAGTAATAATACATTTTCTGCTTGCCATGTGGTATGTTAGGCACAATATGCAATTAAGTGTGAATCATACCTCTTGTTTGCTTCCATACAACGGGCCTTTTTGTTTACATCAGAAGAAATGAAAAGGAGGGACTCCTAGTCACTGACTTTTAATCTGGGCCCGTAGCTTTCACTTTATTTTTTTGCACTTAAGTGATTGATTAAAAGATGGCAAAGCTTCTTAAAATCTTTGCATTGCAAAAAAAAAAAAATTTTTTTTTTTCATTGCTTTGTTTACCTTTGGAGGAAAACAGTTTCCACTAGGCAGTTGCAAATTCATATTTGCATATGCATGCATATCTCCAAACTCATAAAGTTGTATGTATTCATTCAATTTTCTTGTATATCAACTATATCTCAATAAAGCTATTTTAGAAAGTGAAATGTGCATCTTCCTTCGACTTCACAGTTGTCGCATGCAAGCAAGCAGGATGGCTGTTCTCACAGCATCGCTGAAGAAGGATACTTAAAACCTCCTTTAACCATTTTTCAGTTTGGATTAGGAAATCCAACCCCGCTCCGCCAAACAAACAAACAAACAAACAAACAAACAAACAAACTTCACTTACTTATTTGTTCCTTTGAAAAATACGATGAGTAAACTTGTAGAAAAGCTTGTCAGACTAGTCAAGAGTCTGACTTTCTCAAGTTCTATCTCAAGTCAATTGTAAAGGGAGTCATGCTTCCTCAAAAGAAATCTTGATATGCTCTTACCATGATATAAAAAATAATCATATGATTGTTTGTTATGAAAAATTTTTAAATCACTGAGAAAATCCCCTTCCCTGGAGGTATTTTTTAAAATAGGACTGAATTTTTAAAATAGACTAGTGTCTTTAGATTATTAATATGGGGACAGAACTTCTAGGAGGGCAGGAATGGATGAAATGATTCTTGCCAAGCTTTATCCTGTTGGCCCCCTTTATTGGAGGGAATGGTAAAGGGGATTTGAGGGCTAAAGGGAACTGGTAACAGTGAAATTCCACAAAATAGGAACTCCAAATGCAACCGAGCTGTGAGGGAGGCTGATGCGACGGGGAGCCAGCTGGCCTTTCGTCCTGCTGGCCGAGTACCAGACTAAGTAAAATACATGTTCCCTTTCTGAACATCCTCTTGACGGCATATGACTCTGTGATGGTGTTTGCAGGTGTTAATATGGTGGTGTTCATGGTTGGTTTGGGGTTTGACAAAAGAAACGGGATTTTAACCAGAAAGAACATTCAGGTGGTGACTTTTTTTTCTTCTAAGGACTGGCTATTTTGAGATTTCAGTAGAACCTATGTATTCAAAAATGTCAGAGAAAAACCGCAGTTTACTAAGGTAAAATTAAGAAGTGAAAATTTTTATTTTCATAATGAAAGTGGGTTTATATTTGTCCAAAAGGGGATTTGTCTTCTGGACTAGTGTTTCAGCAACAGGAAACCACTGAAAAGTTAAAAGTTCTCCTTTTTTAAAAAATAATACTTTTCTCATACTGATAATATACCTGTTTACTTGGTTCTGAGTAACTCATAGGTTTTATTTTATTAATTACTTTTTTTTTTGGCTGTGCCACGTGGCTTGCAGGACCTCCGCTCCCCAACCAGGGATTAAACCCAGGCCCCCTGCAGTGAGAGTGCAGCATCTTAACCACCAGACTGCCAGGGGAGTCCCCAGAGCTTTGTTCTGAGTTTTCGGCCGTGCATGCAGCATTCAGGATCTACGTTTTCTGACCAAGGACTGAACCTGCGCCTCCTGCGGTGGACGCATGGAGTCTTGGCCACTGAACTGCCAGGGAAGTCCCCTTTTAGCTTTCAAAAAATAAACCCTACTCTCAAAAGACAGGGTTTTTCCTGCCCATGAGGATATATATTTTTATAGAGGAATGTGCTGTCGATTGAGAACTCTGTTCTCAAGGAGGAGTCACTCAGTTTGGCCAGTGGGCCTTTGGAATAGAATCCTCCAAGGTGATACTTAGACAAAGACAACAGCCGTTTTTCCAAGCAAGTTCTAGCACGTCGCCTTGTAGGATGGCTGCTGGGCATAAGCTCCCTGTTTGTGAGCAGTAGAGGGAGACAGAGTGCTTTTCTCTGGCTTTGCAAGCGAAAGTCCCCAGATTCATCCTAACTGTACTCGCTCAGACCGCATTAAAATAGAAAAGAAAACACTCAGTCATGTCCAACTCTGCAACCTCAAGGACTGTAGCCCGCCAGGCTCCTCTGTCCATGAGATTTCCCGGACAAGCATACTCAAGTGCCTAGCCTTTCCCTTCTCCAGGGCCTGGAGGTACGTTGTGGGGCGGGGGGCTTCCCAACCCAGGGATCGCACCCGTGTCTCCTATGTTACTCTCAGATTCTTTACTGTCTGAGCCACCAGGGAAGCCCGCATTCCCACCAGTGACTTTTGTTGGGGGAACTGTACTATGCAGCCCCCTTAAACCAAACTAGATCATTTCCAGAGTTAGGGTCAGAACTAAGTTTTTAAAACCACAAGGGCCCTGTGCAGTAGATGTGGAAACTTAAAAAATCGGGGACTGGCCAAAAAATGTCAAGGAATCTTGAATCTGTGTGACCATATGTGTTCAAGGGCAAAAGAGTTTCAAGATAATACAGAAGGTAACCAAGCAGATCTTTCCAGTGCCCTGGGGGAACATGCTCGAGAAAGTCACAGAATGTAAAAGCGGAGGGGAGCCTGGAGTGAGGATGTGAGGGAAACACGTGGCAGATGCTGACCTTCCTTGGGGCTTAAGAAACATCCAAAGCAGCTTCAGTTTGAGAATCTGAGAAAGGAGATCTTTTAGCTGAAATAAAAGTGAGGAGTGACGACCGTGTTTAGGGGCGAGCGTCGCAGCTGTGTGTGTGTGTGTTCAGTCTCTCAGTTGTGTCCGACTCTCTGCGACACTGTGGACTGTAACTCACCAGTCTCCTCTGTCCAGGGAGTTTTTCAGGCAAGAATACTGAGTCTGTTAGTCACTCAGATGTGTTTGACTCTTTCTGACCCCATGGACTGTAGCCTGCCAGGCTCTTCTGTCCATGGGATTCTTCAGGCAAGAACACTTGGAGCGGGTTGCCATAGCCTTTTCAGTTGGATCCTCCCAACCTAGAGATCGAACCCGGGTCTCCTACATGGCAAGCAGATTCTTTACCCTCTGAGCTACAAGGGAAGCCCGTTAGGTGTCAGCAGGTCCTTAATAAGAACAGAGGTGGCAGTCATTAAAATATGAGACTGAAAAAGTGACTACTTGCCCTCAGAATGCTGTGAGGTCAGTGTTACTAGATAAAACTCTCCCCCAGCGCAGCATGTGCGTGCTGAGAACCCAGAGGTGAAAGGGGAAGGGGAGCCTGCTGGGAGGAGCTGGATCAGGAGGAGAGTCCTCAGAGCAGGGCTGGAGCTTGAGCTGTGCTGGCTACAGAGGCTCAGCTCAGCCAGAAGGCAGCAGGGCCTCAGAGCTCCTTCAGATCTGTAAGAGCGAGGCAAGTCAGAGGAGAAAGACCAATATCGCGCCTTAACACACATAGGAGGGCTTGGAAAACTGGTACTGATGAACCTGTGTGCAGGGCAGGAGAGGAGGCGCCCCTGTGTGGACACGGGGCGAAGGGCTGGGGCACGGGTGGGGCGAGTGGGGTCGCCGTGTGCACAGCACCACGTGTGGAGTAGAGACGGCCTCTGCACAGCACAGGGGGCTCCGCTCGGCGCTCTGTGGTGGCCTTGGCGGGCACGAGGAAGGTCGAAGAGGGAGGCCAAAGACGCATGCGTACCTCTGTGTCATCATGCAGCAGAAAGCAGCGCAACACGCGAAGCAATTAGACGCCAGTGAAACACAAGCTGAAACTCATGCCGCGGGTGCTGATAGTGCCTGTCCGTAGAAAGTGGCTCAGTCTCTGATGTCGATGGAGACTGTATGTTTGTAGTGAGAAAGTGTTCTAAGAAACTTGATATCTTACTTGCAAGAAGAAAAAAGACAATTTGGAAAATTGTAAGAGAATTGTTATATTTACCTTTATTCTGAAAACTGGTACTGGAAGAAAATTGGGTTAAAAAGAGTTGAGGAAGAGAAAGAAGACATTTATAGTAATTCTGAGAGGCGCTTGTAGAGATGCTTTTTAATGTTTTGGAAGTTGAGGGTGAAGGTTTGCATTATGTCCAATGACACTTGGAAAATATGACTTTGCCTGTCTGGTTGCTTTTCCATTTTCAGACGTGAGTTCAGAGATACTGGAAGCTCAGAAGTAAGGTGTGCTTAAGGTGTGCCTCTAAGGGGTGCTTAGAGGGAGAGAGATTTTCCTAAAATAATCTGAAATTTTTGAAAGAGAAGGGGAAAAAAGAAGGGAAGGGAGTTATGGGCTGTATAAGCGAATGTGTGACTTGCACCAGTTGAAAATTCCAGCGCTTCCAGGAAGCATGGGGAGACAGGAAGGGTGGCATCCAGCACCCTCTCTGTGGGGGAGAGAGAGACGGCGGTGGGCTGGGCCCAGCACTCAGCTAATCCCCTCCCACAGAATCAGCCTGGAGGACCTCTTAGTTTGGGTTCTCCTGGAAGTGGGCCCAAGACTAGGATTTGTGTGCAATAGCTTATTTAGAAGCGTTGTGGGTGTACAGGCAGGAGAGTAGGGAAGTGAGACAGGGACTAACAGGCACTAACAAACAGCTCACTGGGGTGGAAAGTCGGAGCTCAAGACTCTCGACGACTTCTGGGGTTTATGACCACGCAAGATGACAACCAACCCCCCACCCGCCCTTTGCTGCCTCCGGCCTGCCCTCTACACAGGCTGGATATGCTTCTGACCAAAGAAAGCCCTTAGCCTGAGTGACAGGCGCTTTCGGTAGGAAGCATCCGCTTGCCCCAGGTAGTGAGGACCAGCAGACACAGGAACTCAGGGCATCGGTCGGGGAGAGTGGAGAGGAGGTGAGCCGGTGAGAAGAAAGTCACTGGAACATCCCCGAATCTCGCCTGGAGTGCGGATTCGCCCTGTGGCTCGGTTGCGTCCGACTCTTTGCGACTCTGTGGACTGTAGCCTGCCAGGCTGCTCTGCCCACGGTGCCAGGCTGTTGTGCCCATGGTGCCAGGTGCTCTGCCCATGGCACTTTCCTGGTGAGCATCCTGGAGTGGGTTGCCTCGGCCTCCTCCAGTTGGGATGTATGGTGAGCCGTGTGTTTTCAGAACTTTAATAGCGTACATGTATGCAGGAGAATACTACTCAGCCATAAAAACGGACACAGCTGAGTCAGGTATGGTGAGGTGCATGGACCTAGCTAGAGCCTGTCATACAGAGTGAAGTAAGTCAGAAAGGGAAAAACAGACACTGTATATTAATGCATACCTGTGAAGTCTAGAAAAGTGCCTCGGATGAGCCTATTTACAGGGCGGGAATGCAGACAGAGATGTAGAGAACAGATGTGTGGGCACGGGAGTGCTGAAGGGGGCTAGGGTGAGTTGGGAAATTGGGACGGACATATAGACACGACCGTGTGTCCGACAGACAGCTAGTGGGGCGCTGCGGCACAGCACAGGCTGATCAGCCTGGGGCTCCG
>SJYC01073202.1:0-31478 GCA_006408675.1 Madoqua kirkii
AAATCACCTAGGCAATTTTTTGGTCACCTTTACTTAAACAGAAAATGATGCAGTCATTTCTTCGTAGAACACTGCTACCAGCTGGTGTTAATAAAACCCAGGAACCGAGGTTATATGATTGACCAGCTGGTTTTTATTTTTTTTTAATTGAAGTGCAGTTGATTTGGTGTTGTGCTAGCTCCTGGCATATAACAAAGTGACCCAGTTATGCGCACGTGTATACACATAATATTCTTGCATATATACATGTATATTCTTCTTCATTATGGCTTATTACAAGAGGTTGACTATAGCTCCCTGTGCTGAATGGTAGGACCTTGTTTATCTACTTTATATACAGTGGTGTGTTTCTGCTAATCCCAGACTCCTAATGTATCCCTCCCCAGCCTCCTTCCCCATCTGGTAGCCAGAAGTTTGCTTTCTCTTGATTGACCAACAGTTTAATAAAAAGATAAATTCGGTTGTATTGAGGACCCACCATAGACCACACAGTGGCTAGATTTCTCACATTTTATCTCACTTAATTCTCTGTTATTAGAGCAAATTGGCTTGCCTACAGTCCCACACTCGTAAGCATTAAAGCTGTGATTCTCACTCAGCTGTTGAGTTTCTAGTCCATCCATTCTTTTAACAAATATTTGAGAATCTGCTCTGCTCCCGGCACTGGCCCAGGCAGTGGAGATTGAGGCACAGAACGGTACACGCTTTATCTCTTTTTCACGGAATTTAGTCTGACAGTTTTCCACTGAGAGTCTTCTTTGGAAGATTCCCCCATGGAATGTGATGGCTGAGCGCGATTCTTCAAACCCCTTAAGAAGCAATTTTGATAATACTTTTATTTGCAGATTATCTGTCTTGCTGATTTCAACTTCATAATCCCTTCATCCTTAAAGTTTTAATGTTTTTCACTTTTCAACACACTTTCTTATTTGTTTATTATTTATTTGGCCACATTGCACGGCTTGTAGGATCTTAGTTCCCTGACCTGTGATTGAACCTGTGCCCTTGGCAGTGAAAGCGCAGTCTCTTAACCACTGGACCACCAGAGAATTCCCTCTTGTTACTTATTAAATAAAGCAATATCTTTCATATTTGTTCAAATGTCTTAGCTTTTTCAAGGCTCCTTCTGGTATTTATTTCAGGGCTATGCAGAAAAGCTTGTCCTCTGGAGGGCTTTGGTGGGAAGGGCACAGTGCTCAGCAATGGGGTGTGGATTCAGGCTGTGAGAGAGGGTGCCGGGGACAAGTAGGGCCTTCCTGTCTCCACCCTGAATCCGGATTCTCTCTGCTGCTCTGGGTCCGGACACATTTATGAGCAGTGATGGCAATGCATAACGGAGAGGACTGTCCATCAGGAGAACAGAAGCGCTCTGAGGGCTAATGATGTTCCCAGATGCCATTCCAGAGCAGTTCAGTATGGGGAGTGGGTGATAAAGGTTACAGACCAGACCTACAGGCTGCTGCTAAGCTGCTAGGTCACTTTAGTCGTGTCCTACTCTATGTGACCCCATAGACGGCAGCCCACCAGGCTCCCCCGTCCCTGGGATTCCCCAGGCAAGAACACTGGATTGGGTTGCCATTTCCTTCCCCAGTGCATGAAAGTGAAAAGTGAATGTGAAGTCACTCAGTCATGTCTGACTCCTCGAGACCCCATGGACTGCAGCCTACCAGGATCCTCCGTCCACGAGATTTTCCAGGCAAGAGTACTGGAGTGGGGTGCCATTGCCTTCTCCCGACCTACAGGTTAGGTACAAATAATTGGGTGGTCAGCATTAACCAAGAAAACTGACTAAGCATTTGAGAAGATGCTTTGGAATAGAATTCAGAGACCACGCTAAGTCACTGCCTTTCATTCTCGGAGCTTTTCCATCTTGTTTATCCTACCTCTTGTTGGGGAAGACCTTTGGTTTATGAAACAGGGGGGCGGACATCTCTTTAGTTGAGGGACCAAGGTGCTTGGCGAGCAGTTTTCCCTTCTGGGACTGCCTCACCAGTGAGTAGCAGTGTCTGGCTGGAGCTCTAGATCCCGCACTAGTCCGTTTATCTCACCGAGTCTCCGTTTCTCCATACATATGCATCTATACATGGACATGGAGGACCCCATGGACAGAGGAGCCTGGCGAGCTACAGTCCGTGGGGTCGCAAAGAGTCAGACACGCCTTGGTGACTGAGTACACATACCACATATATTGAATATGGTATGTGTATGCTGTGAAATATATAATACACATAACTCATGACCTTGTGGTTACATGAACTGTGAACACAAGTAGAGTTTTATAATCTCTTGAACACTGGTTCTCGACCAGGGATGACACCATGGACCTTTGGGACTTCTGAGAGGGTCTGGAGACATAGCTGGTTGTCGCAACTAAGGAAGGGGGTGTGTTCCTGGCATTTATCGGGCAGAGCCAGGGATACTGTAAACGTCCTGCAAAGCATAGGACAGCCTTTCCCCCGCCGCCACTGCCACCTACAGCCAAACAGCTGTTCAGCTCATAATATTAATGGCGCTGTGGTTGATAAATCCCGCACTGGGCCTCTGTACAGATACTGCAGTTAAGAGGCCCCAGTGTTCTCGTGTGTGCTGTCAGGGAACCGCCTCCTGTGGAGGGGAGGATACTGTGTCTGCTCACTGAGAGCACACACACATGCCGAATGTCAAAAGGGAAAAAAGGAAACGAAAAGGACTGGCTAAACACGACAGTCCTGTGGCCGGTGACTACAGCTGTGAAATTAAAAGACGCTCACTCCTTGGAAAGAAAGTTATGACCAACCTAGACAGCATATTAAAAAGCAGAGACATTACTTTGCCAACAAAGGTCCCTCTAGTCAAGGCTGTGGTATTTCCAGTGGTCATGTATGGATGTGAGAGTTGGACTGAGTGCAGAAGAATTGATGCTTTTGAACTGCGGTGTTGGAGAAGACTTTTGAGAGTCCCTTGGACAGCAAGGAGATCCAACCAGTCCATCCTAAAAGAAATCAGTCCTGAATATTCACTGGAAGGACTGATGCTGAAGCTGAAACTCCAATCCTCTGGCCACCTCATGTGAAGAGTTGACTCATTGGAAAAGACCCTGAGGCTGGGAGGGATTGAGGGTGGGAGGAGAAGGGGACAACCCAGGATGAGATGGTTGGATGGCATCACCGACTCAATGGACCTGAGTTTGGGTAAACTCTGGGAGTTGGTGATGGACAGGGAGGCCTGATGTGCTACAATTCACGGGGTCATAAAGAGTCGGACAAAACTGAGCGACTGAACTGAACTGAACTGAAACGTGATAGAAAGTGGTGCAGGTTGGGAAGTTAATTGGTACATAGCTGAATGGAAATCTGTTAATAGGCAAGGGAAAGATAAAGATAGAAAATTCTAGGAGTTTATCTTAAGGGAAAGAAAGAGGTGTGAGAAACATCTACGAGGGTATTGCTTGGAGCGCTGTTTACGATGGTGGAAAGTGGAGGCTAGGACTGGAGTATTACCGTGGCTCCTGAGTGACAGCGTTTCTCAGGCTAGCCGATCCCATCTTCTGATGTCAGCTGCCACACTTGTGTGTGCAATTATCATCTGAACTCAAGACGGACTGTGTCCTTTCATGTAATAAGCAAGGCTCCTTATCAGTCTGATCACTACAGTTGCAGATAAACCAAGGTCACGCAGAGCTGAAGCTTTTTCTCCCTTGAATTCCTTCTTTCTCCCTTTCTCCTTCCTCCACATCTTAAAACTGAATAAATAAAATCTCAAAAACTAGTCTACCAGACATATCGTGGTTTTCCCAAGGATGTAAACAGGTAATAATTCAAATTTTGAGTAGACAGACTTTGGGTTCAGAAGCATAAAGATAGGAATTTAGTTCTGACCTCTACTAATTAGGTTGTTCTGGTCACTCTTAAGTGCCCAGGCCTTAACTTCCTCATCTGTAAAGTGGGCATAATCAGTTCAGTTCAGTCTCTCAGCTGTGTCTGACTCTTTTCGATCCCATAGACTGCAGCATGCCAAGCCTCCCTGTCTATTGCCAACTCCCAGAGTTTACTCAAACTCATTTCCATTGAGTCGGTGATGCCATCCAGCCATCTCATCCTCTGTAGCACCTGCCTTACAGGATTACCTGTTGTAATGTAATAGATGGGCCTAGCGTGTGCCTCACACATAGGTCTTTCTAGACAGATGTTCGCTTCCTATTTTTATTTCATTCCTCTATACTTTCATCTGAGTTTATCGACTCTTTTCTTAGGCTTAGTTGAAGTGAACCTCAATGGAGAACAGCACAGAACCAACAGAGTTCGTCTTCTTGGGATTAAGGAGGACCCCGACCTCCAGGTTCCCTTTTCTGGTATTTCTGTCCAAGTACCTCATCATTTGGGGTGGGGGTGGGGGGATTATGGTGGTCGTCTACTCGCCCCCACCTCTACGCTCCACGCACTTCTTCCTTAGCACCTCTCCTTTGCAGATCTGGGTTACTGCCCAGCCGTAGCTCCTGAGATGGTGGTGGCACTGCCCTCAGGGAACAAAGTCATCTCTTAAACGGATGTGCTGCTCAGTCCTCCTTCCCCAGGGGCTTTGCCACCGTTGGGTGCTTCCTCCTGGCCTCCGTGGCCTATGACCTTCACGTGTGGCCCGTTCACTACACCAACAGCGTGACCGCAGGCGCGTGTGCCCTCCTGACAGTGGGTTCTTATCCAGACACCTCCAGACTCTCCTTCTGTGGTTCAAATGAAATCCGTCGCTTTTTCTGCGACACCTCTCCACCCCTGGCTCTCTGGTGCTTCGCCGCACGCCGTCAGCCAGCTGGCATTCTTCCCCGTGAACGTCAATGGCTTTTTCACCCTCCCAGCCATCCTCATCTCCTCCCTCTTCACATGCACGGCCCTGGCACGGACACGGTCTGCAGAAGGAAGGAAGAAGGCCATCTCCTCCTGTGTGTCCCACCTCCCGGCCGTGTCCGTCTTCTCCAGGACATTCATCGTCATGTACTTACAGCCCAGCTCCACCCTGCTGGTGGACATGGACAAGGCAGCATCTGAGTTTTATGGGGTGGGTGATTCCCATGCTGAACCCCTAGACTTACAGTCTCAGGAACGAAGAAGTGAAAAGTGCTTTATGCAAAATACTCAGCAAACCTAATCCCCAGTCTTTCAGTGGTAGGAGGCAGGCCAATACATAGGCCACCTGATGTGAAGAGCTGACTCATCAGAAAGGATCCTGATGCTGGAAAAGATTGAAGGCAGGAGGAGAAGGGGATGACAGAGGATGAGATGGCTGGATGGCATCACCGACTCAGTGGACATGAGTTTGAGCAAACTCTGGGAGTTGGTGATGGACTGGGAGGCCTGGCGTGCTTTGATTCATGGGGTCGCAAAGAGTCAGACACGACTGAGCGAGTGAAAAACAGCAACAACAAGGAAGTAGGCAGGAAATAATGGAGAAAATTTCCCTCGGATTTAGATGCCATCTCATCTTTTGAGGTTTGGCAGATTTCAGCTCTTTCTTCTCCAAGAACAGTGCTCACTTCCATGCTTAGGTGAAGCGGTAAAAAACAGCCCTTGGAAATGTCTCACTCAGAAGAAATAACCTCATATTTAGTGAACAACACCCTGGGATGTTTAAAGCGTTCTTGCATTCATTTCCTGACATGCCTTAAAGCAGAAGATCAAAGCACAGACCGAACGCACTGAATTTCCCTCTCCTTATTTTAATTGGAGGAAATTTCCATTTGTTACTAAAATTGGGTAGAAGGACATCTTCATTGAATAATATTTATCATGGAATTATGCTTTTCATTTCTTTGATCCACAGATTTGAAAGTTAAAAGTTTCTAATGCTGACAAAGGAGGTTTCAATATGTTTAATAGCGTCTCAGAGAAGGATGTAGTTGAAAGGATAGGGCGCTGGTCCAAGTATTAAGTCCCTCGCCACCCTTCGTGCCTGCTCCCATTCCCAGCCTCTCTCACAGGTTGTACATCTTTGCATTCTCCATCTCCTTCGGCTAACATGTCCCCCACGTTTTCTTTATTTATTGACTGCAGCATGAAGCCTGTGGGATCCTAGGTCCACAACAGGGCTGACACTCTGCACTGGAGCTCAGCGTCTTAACTACTGGGCGACTGGGGGAGTCCGTCCCCGTAAAGTGTTAGCACAGCCTTGGTAGGAAACAATGGGCCACTTGCTTCAGTCGATAAATTGTTTAAAATTTAACTTGCATAACTCTGTCTCTTTTTCAGGTGCCTGCACTCTGTTCTGTGCTTTTGGCCTTGATCTAACATAACAACCAAAGGTTGCAGAAGGTTTAAAGAAAAGAAAAAGAAAAAGTTTGCCCAAGGGCCATGAGAAAAGCTGTTTGTCTTAATGAAATGCTCGTGTCTCTCACCCTCAAGTTTGGCGAATCTCATGAATACACACGATAGTTTTTTGTGCCCTCACCGCTTCTGCTTTTTCAATAATTCAGTTCGCCTCTGAAATTCCTGTTCCCTTCAGATGTTCTGTAATTAGATGAGCACAAGTTAAAAAGCCTGCGGAAGCTGTTCGGCCGGAACCGCCATCTTCCAGTGATTCGCCAAGATGACCAACACAAAGGAGGACGCGGGGCGCCCGCTGCGTGCTGTCCAGGCCTTTCAGAAAACACGGAGTTGCTCCTTTGGCCACATACCTGCGAATCTACAGGAAGGGCGATGTTGTAGATATCAAGGGAATGGGTCCTGTTCAAAAGGAGCGCCCCACAAGTGTTACCATAGCAAAACCGGGGGAGTCGACAGTGTTACCCAGCATGCGGCTGGCATCACTGCAAACAAACAAGGGCGAGATTCCTGCCAAGAGAACTGATGTGCCTGTCGAGCATAGTCAGCACTCTACGAGCCCAGATAGCTTCCTGAAAATGATCAGAAAAAGAAGGAAGCCAAAGAGAAAGGGACTTGGGTTCAGCTGCCGTGCCAGCCTGCTCCACCTAGAGAAGCCCACTTCGGGAGGACCAGGGGAAGGGGACCCGAACTGTTGGAGCCCATCCCCTGTGAATTCATGGCCTGATGGGTGTAAAAATAAAGACCTGGACTGTGCGAATGTTTCTCTTAATTGAGTAGAGGTGTGTCCAAATTCAGTGGGTAATGTCTTCAAATTTAGTGTTTTTTCTTCCTGAAAGGTGTAAGATGGTTTGTTGTTCAGTATGCTCCATTTTTTAATAAACTGCCAGATATTATTAAAAAAAAAAGCCTGTGGAAATGTACTTCTTAAGACCGGAATGACCGTGGCTCACAGCCCAAGTCCAGCTTCTCGTCTGCTTTCGTGGGCCAGGCGCTGTGAACGGGTGTGAGTGGGTGGGAGTGGAGTGGTGATCAGTCTTACTTCTCATCAACTGCTTGATGTTTATAGTTACAGGAGTCTAAGTTGTCACGTGCGTCATGTTTTCAAGAGCTCAAAAAGTCTTTTTTCCCTTAAATGTGAAAGCAGAGATCTTCTTTAAAGAAGGCGGCATCAGTGCTTACTCCCGGCTCTGGTGGCTGTTGTGGCCACGCCCAGGCTTCTCACCGGCTGTGCTGAGCGGGTCTCCTCTCTAGCTGTGGTCTGTAGGTTTCTGCTTGCAGTGGCCTCTCGTTTGGGAGCACAGTCTCCAGGGCCAACAGCTTCGGCACAGGGGCTCAGGGCTTAATTCCCCCACCAAACGTGGAATCTTCACAGGCCAGGGATCACACCTGTGTCCTCTGCATTGGCAGGGGAATTCCTAGCCCCTGGACCACCAGGGAAGTCCCAAACCAGAAATCTCGGTGGGCTAAATCAGGGGGCTTAGAAGGGCAAGTTGATTTTGAGATGGTCAAACTCTACCATGCACAGGGCAGCCTCAGTCTGAGGAGGGTTGAGCACGGGTCTTGTGGAGAGAGAAGCAGAAACGGACATGAGTCCAACCTGGAGGAGAAACCTTCTCTAGCACCTGTTCACCATCACCTGAACGCACTGGGGGCTTCTTATGGATGCAAAGCCTTGACAGCCTGGACCTGCCTCACCACCCTCCCGCCCCCTGCCTGGGCCGTGAGGATTTCCAGCCACACACACTGGAGAACAGGCTTTCATGTCCAGGAGCCACTTCAGCGAGGGGTCCTTCTCAGCATCTCATAGGAGTTACAGGGCTCGCGGTGCCTGATTTGGAGGTGAGTGTTGGAAGCAGCTATGCGAGCATTGAGGGTATTGCACTCATAGCTCAGTTTCTTTTCCTACCTTGATAGATATCATTAATTTTTTCCTCTTCTTCCCCTTAAAAATATTTATTTATTTTGGTTGTGCTGAGTCTTAGTTGCAGCCCACAGACTCAGAGCTGGAGCAGGCATAGTTCCTCAGCCAGGGGTCAGACCTGGGTGCCCTGCGCTGGAGCAGAGTCTTGCCCCCTGGACCACAAGGGAAGCCCCCTTCCTCTGCTTCCTGCTCCTCTTCTCCTACTTCCTCTTTTCCCTTCTCCCCTTCCTGTTGCATTACCCTTTTTCTTTCAGCCTCTTTCCATCCTCAGCCTGGGCAAGACTTCTCTCACCACTGAGCAGTTAGGTCCTGTGAAAAATTAAAGTGTTTTTGTGTTAAAACTATGACAGCACCCAGTAATGTGTTTCCGGGCATGTTTCTTTCAGCCTCTGTCCCCCAGTCTAGGCCAGAGAGCATGTGGCTCTCCTAAGAGCTGAAAGCCTAATGCTTACACGTTGCCCTCTTTTCCTTGAAGTCACCTCAAACTGCCACTACAGCTGATGGCAAATCAGTGCAAAGGTCCTAGTTCTAGTATCGAGGGCTGGATGAAAATTCTTACTGTTCTCAGTGGTATGACTTCTAGAAAGTCATTTGATTGCTTTGAACGCAGCATTTGGGATAAACTGTAAAGATGTGTGTGTGCTTAGTCACTTACCCACGTGCAGCTCTTTGTAACCCCGTGGACTGTAGCCCACTAGGCTCCTCTGCCCATGGGATTCTCCAGGCTAGACTACTGGAGCGGGTTGCCGTTTCCTCCTTCAATCTTCCTGACCCACTGAACCCATGTCTCCTGCATCTCCTGTATTGGCAGGTGGATTCTTTACCACCAGCCAAGGGGAAGCCCTGAACGGTAAAGATAACATAAAATAAATGTGTCAACAGGCCCATCATAATGAGGGCATGTTTGATATAGTTGAGATTCCTGTAATGGTTCTCACTTAACCGTTCTCGTATGTTCTGCTTTGGCTCCTGAGCTGCTCCACTCTTGTCTATTTGGGTCCAAGCCTTTATGCCCATCCATTACTTACCTTCCTGTCCCCCAAGCCCCCAGTTCGTCAGCAGACCCATTTCAAGCTGATACTACATGAGCATTCAATTACACAAGCTACTCAGAAGGAGATGTCCTGTTTCCAGTAAGACTTCAGTTACAGAATACAGATTACTGTGGGGAGTTTTTCATGGCCACATGGGAAATCTGTCAGACAGAGACTATGTGGTCATCTGGATATCAGCAACCCCCACCCTCTCCCTGCAGGAGTGGCCAGAGGCAGGACAGACACTGTGGGTAAGGCCTGCAACTCAAGTTAGCACAGTAAAGGCCCAGGAGGAATTCCTGCCTGAAATGTCCAAAAGCAGAATGCCAAACACACATACATTGGAGCAATTATTTACATCAGGGTAGATTATCCTTTTAATAAAGATTCGTGATTGAATTATTTTAAATAAGAGTTTCTCTTTGTGCATGAGCTAATGTGTTTAGCTTTTATAATATGGGAAGAAAAATTAAAATACGTAGAGTCCTGGACAATTGAACTGAACATTAAAGACTCTTTAGCCAAGACAGACTTTAAAAATAACCGACACCAATTCTCTCATTTCACAGCTGAAAACTCTGATCCCTGCACTTTAACTTGCTTCACCTCACAAGAACCAAATCTTACTTGACTCTTATTCATCCTTCACCTTCTGCAAAACTCTTGATGCATCAAAAGAAAGTTTCACTTTCATTGGTTCACTTGGAGATGGATTTTTGTGCTTCCATTTGGCAGCTGAGGAAATCAGCTCTTTGAGAAGTTGGTTTACTTGCTGAGTGCTAACAAAAGGAGCCCAGATTTGCACATGAGTCTTGAGTCCCTGCTCAGTCTTCTGAGAAAAGAAAAGTTGCCTTATATTGTAGTAAATTTCAATAGATGACTTATTTGATGTATAAATCATTTAAAGAGAGCCTTTCATGATAAGTTCCTGCTGTGTGGCAAGGCAGTCTGGAGAATACAAACAGACTTAAGGATATCAGATGTAATTCCTACTTCCACACAGCAAGTCTTCCCGCATATATGAGGACTGATGTGATGCACTTTGGGACTCATGACTCAGTGTTCAACCACTTGGCTGGCGGGGAGTGTTCCTCTGTCTTACGGAAGCTGCGTGGACCAGGGCATGTCATTCTTGCATTCTGGGCTCTTTGAATGTCACATCCCGTGGAGACAGCCAAACCCTGCCCAGGATTTACTGGGTACAACCAGCAGGAAAGGCATAGTGTGAGGTCCGTGAAGGAACCAGGAACAGACTGCATTGTTCCTGCTTCAGAAGGAGCTTGCAAATAGGGCGGTGGACCAAGACACCTACTTTGAGGTGGATGACCACTGAAGGCTTTTGTGTGGGTGTTTTTTTTTAAGATGTGTGTTTACTTTTGCTGTGCTGGGTCTCTGTGCTTAGACTTTCTCCAGCTGCAGGGAGCAGCGCCGCTCCTGACTGCCATGGCCAGGCTTCCCATTGCGGCGGCCTCTCTCGCTGTGGAGCACAGCCTCTAGGCACCTGGGCTCAGGAGCTGTGGCGCACAGGCTTAGTTGCTCCATGGCATGTGAGATCTTCTCAGACCAGGGATGGAACCTGTGTTCCCTACATTGACAGGTGGATTCTTATCCACTGTGCCAACAGGGAAGTCCTGTGATTATTGTTAAGGGAGTAGTATAGGAAAAAACATTTAGGAAGCTATGATGGATGGAGGAGGGCCCCTCGAAAGCGATCACATTTTACCCAAGGCTTGAAAAGAAACAAGCCGAAAGACCCTGGCAGTGATGTAGCTGGAAGGGAAGACCCGGGAATTCATCTCTCGTCTTTTTCAAAAAATGCGTTTTCACTGGAGTGTGGTTGCTTTGCCGTCTTAGTTGCTGCTGTACAGCAAAGTGAACAGCAAGATGTAGAGCTGACACAGAGCTCACACGATACGTCTCCTCTTTTTTGGATTTCCCTCCCATGCAGGTCACCACAGAGCACTGGGTGGCTCCCCTGCGTCTGCAGAAGATCCTCACGAGTTATCTACTTTACACACAGAGTCAGCAGTGTATCAATCTTTCCAAACGCTGTGGTCTCAGCTTGTTTCACTGAGTTTGAGAGCATCTGATAAATCATCTATTAAAAAAAGAAAATAATATGTAGAACACTTCAGAGGTGACAAAGAATCCTGAAAGTGGGGAAAGCTTCCTGGAAGAGGTTAGAATTGAGCCCAGCTCTGAAGGGATGACGAGAACGTTCAGAATTCCAAGATGGAAGATTTAGCCTCTGGTCAAAACTCTGCCACTTACTGGTGGTACCGTCTCCCTAGATTCCATACAGGTGTGTTAATATCTGATATTTGTTTTTCTCTTTCTGACTTACTTCACTCTGTATGACAGACTTGAGGTCCATCCACATCACTACAAATGACCCAGTTTCATTCCTTTTTATGGCTGAGTAATATATATATATACACACATATACACACACACACACACCACATTGTCTTTATCCATTCATCTGTTGATACTGCAATAAAGACAACTGAGACTTGCTCCTATCAAACTGTGTGAAGAACCTGGACTTACAAGAACAACTGTTTCTCCCCAGAGAAGTTACACTTTGTGGGGAAACTTCTGTAGGATATCACCACTCACCTGTCCAGATCCGAGCCCAGGAGCCCTATCGCCCATTCGTACGTAACATGGGATTTGTCAGTTGCTGGTCTGTGATGGATTCACAAGCCAAGTGTGTGTGTGTGTGTGTGTGTGTGCGTGTGTGTGTGTGCGTGCGCGCGTGTGTGCGTGTGTGTGTGCATGTGTGCGTGTGTGCGTGTGTGTGCATGTGTGTGTGTGCGTGTGTGTGTGTGTGTGCGTGTGTGTGTGTGGTGGGGGTGGGGACTGGGCAATGTTTCTATAGTGTACTTTACCAACTAAAGAGTTAGTGTGCGTCTGCACTTGTGTTTGTGTTTGTATAAAATGCTTGTTTTAAACTTCTTAGAGATCAGTGAGAAAAAGTCAGACGACCCAATAGGAAACTACAAACTTCAGCTGCTCGGTCTGCTGCCCGTGCTAGCTTGGCTCACCTCCAGGGTAGAGATGAGCTATGCTGAGGCGCCCACTCTTGTCGAGTGTCTCAGTGCACGTACGCAGTCACTTCTCCGCTGCTGCTGCTGAGGCGCTTCCGTCGCGTCCGACTCTGCGCGACCCCACAGGCAGCAGCCCGCCAGGCTCCCCGGCCCTGTGATTCTCCAGGCAGGAGCACTGGAGTGGGGTGCCATTTCCTTCTCCAATGCATGAGAGTGAAAAGTGAAAGTGAAGTCACTCAGTCGTGTCCGACTCTGTGCGACCCCATGGACTGCAGCCCGCCAGGCTCCCCGTTCCTGGGATTCTCCAGGCGAGAGCACTGGAGTGGGGGCCACGCAGTCAGTTCTCTAGGCTGTATCTATTTCAAAGTGTAATTGCTGACTCATAGGCTATATCCAGTTTCAACTTTACTAAATAATATGTGTTATTTTCCAAAGTGGTTGTGCCAGTTTATCTTCCCATCAGCGGTATGTGAATCCCCACTGCCAACGCTTGGTATGACTGGGTTTTTAAATGATGCCAGTTTGGAGAGAGGTCAGTGTTTTTCTTATTGTTGTCCTAATTTGCATTTATTTGATTACTGATGAAATTAAACACACATGTACTTTTCCCCTCCAGATCTTTCCGATGTTTTTCTCTTATTGTTTAAAAAGACAGCAAACCACAAATGGATACAAACAGATGTATGGGAGTGGAGGTACAGAGGCTGCTGTTCTATTTTTGACTTGGATGGTAGTTATATTGGGGTTTTCCATTGTTAAACTAAACCTACATGTTTACGCACTTGAAATATATATATGTCTCTCAGTAAAATGTTAACAAGATAAATCAAATATAGCTCCTATATTAAAGGAGTTTGTATAAATTTTGGTTATTTTTCCTGTACAGAGTGCATTTCACAAGAGAAATGTTTTTTTAAAAAGTATATCAACCAACTCCTGTATTAAAGAAGCTTATGGTATAAAATGAGGACAGTATCTAGGTATAAGTAGCTTTAGTTCGATGTGGAAAATTATAAACTACAAGAGAGGCATGTAAAATGCTGCGGTAGAAGAGAGGAAGGCTCGATCCCATGGTGGAGACTTGAAGAACACGACATTCGTTCCGGACAAGAAAGACGTACAGGGAAATGACAAGGAGAGTATGCAGATATATTCAGCACATAGTCTTGTTTGTCTGAAATGTGATATTCCTGAAGAAAAATAATGGAAAATAAATTTGGAAGGCTGTGAGTTGGTGCCCAGCTGTGGAGGCCGTTCTCTTTCAGATGAAGACTTTCAAGCTCACCCTGTAGGTTCCAGCTCCACTAAAGAAACCTTAGACATTGTGCAGCTGCCGGAGCGCAAGGTGGAGGCCCAGCTACTGCAGGACAAGGTTTAAGACGGCGTGGCCTCTGCATCCACGCTAAAACAAAGCATTTGTTCACTTTTGGCAAATTGTCCAGCATTCTACGTGTGAGCACATAGTCACGTAAAAAGTTGTTTCAGCACCTGTTGGAGCAGCCATTGGTCGGTTTTTTTTGATGCTGATTGACATACTGATTCATTTTTTAATATACTTTCTTTTTAAATTTATTTTCAGTTGAAGTGGAATAGCTTTATAATGTTGTGCCTGCGGTACAGCAATGTGAGCCAGCTGCAAGCATGCACATGTCCCCGCCCTGTCGGCCTCCTTCCCACGCCCACCCCAGCCCTCCTGGTGATCTCGGTGCTCCCTGCGCTCCGCAGCGCCCGGCAGCTGTCCGCTCTGCCCACGGCCCTGTATATCGGTCACCGCAGCTCTCACTTCGCCCCGTGTGTCTGTTCTCCGCGTCTGCCTCTCTATTCCCGCCCTGCTGATGGATTCATCCATACCATTTCTCTAGATTCCATGTGTATACGTTAATATACAATGCTCCTTCTCCTCTTCCTGACTTCCTTCACTCAGTACAACAGAGCCTGCTGTCTATCATACCGAGTCACCACTTCTTCATGTCTCCAGAATCCGTATTCCTTCTTGGAAGTGTTCTGACTTCCTTGGAGAGCGGTCTCGGTTACTGGATGGGTGGGAGGATCCCCGTGCCCACCCGAGTCCGTGGACACCGAGGCAACGAGCGCTTTCCTCCCCTGCCTTCCGTCGAGAGATCCGAGAGCCGTGACGTGTCGGAGGCAGAGGGACCTCACAGGACTCCTCAGTTCGCCAATAACAGGTTCTCATCGCCCCCAACTTAAATCTGAAGCAAGTGAAGCCAGGGAAGCGTGTGGGCTCGGAGCCGCTTGCCCCGTCAGGGGTTCAGCTCGGGCCACCTCACTCACGCGCTCACACCGCGGTTTCTGTGCTGCTGACACCTGCTCCTTAGCCTCCAAAATGACTTCAGCTCCTCTGATGCTGAGGCTGAAGCTCCAACGCTTTGGCCACCTGATGCGAAGAGCTGACTCATTAGAAAAGACCCTGACGCTGGAAAAGATTGAAGGCGGGAGGAGAAGGGGATGGCAGAGGATGAGATGGCTGGATGGCATCACTGACTCAATGGACATGAGTCTGAGCAAACTCTGGGAGACAGTGAAGGACAGGGAAGCCTGGTGTGCTGCAGTCCATGGGTTGCACTGAGTCAGACAGGACTTAGCAGCTGAAAAACAGTAATAACCAGCTGCCTTTAGTCCAGTTTCCCTTTGATTTTTTGACCCTCTCGATGTCCTTTCGATTACCTCCATCTTCCCCCTTTGTGTTCGCCTGAGCAGACCTCTGTAACAAACATAACATATATCTATTGTGTGAGCAAAAATTATCCAGGGACTGTACAGTGAACAGGAGGCAAGAAATTGAAAAATAGAGTAGAGATGTAAAATGGCAAAAGAATAGGAAGAAAGCACTCAGTAATACAAAAGTCCATAAGCATTTCAACGGGCACGGCAGAAGGAAAATGAATGGTACATTTTGTAGCCTTGCTACAAAATTAAACTTCCTTCAGAAAGCTGAGCAATTGCTAGTCATCCATTTCTTTAACCACATTTTCTTGCTGACAATGTCGATTCAGATCTGCAGTTATTTGTACACAGGGATAAAAGAGACCTGAGGGCTCGTGCCATCCACGGTTGGGTGTTTACGATGAGGAAGTCGAGGCCCAGGGAGGGGAAGTGCTCTCCCGTCCAGAAAGTGGCCGAGGCAGACCCTGGGACATACTCCACCGCGCTGCAGCGCCCCTGGCTGGGGCCTCCACCCAGGCTGTGCTCGAGAACACCCACTTTTGCTTCTCCTTGGGTGTTTCCGACAGCACCATCCTTTGTCTTGTAAACACATTCCTTGCTGCCATCTCAGAAAACGTCACTTCATACCTGCATGACACGGGGGCCGGGTGAGAGCTGGAGAAAGTCATATCCAACAGCCAACTTGCTGCCTTTCAAGTTAATTGCAGCATCTTCTTGTCTTTGGTTCCCTAGGTTGGCTACTCTTAACGTTTCCTCTCTTCAGCTCCAAACGTCTTCTATGTCAATGATAGCGTCTCCCAGAGCGGATGCCACGGTGAGCTGCTTGGATCCCATAAAAATATATGGGGCTTCCCAGGGGGCTCAGATGATAAAGAATCTGCCTGCAATGCAGGAGACCTGGGTTTGATCCCTGGATCGGGAAGATCCCCTGGAGAAGGAAATGGCAACCCATTCCAGTCTCCTTGCCTGGAAAATTCCATGGACAGAGGAGCCTGGCAGGCTATAGTCCATGGAGTCACAGAGTCAGACACAACTGAGCAACTGACACAACAACAACAGCAACAGCATATATATACATATACATTTCTTATATCATTTCTGATTTGATTTACGCCAGAAGACCGGGCGTAGTCCCCTGTGCTATGCAGTGGGACCTTGTCTCCCCATTCTAGATGTAACAGTCTGCAGCTGCTGGCCCCAAACTCCCAGTCCATCCCTCTCCCTGCAGCCCTCCCCCACTCCCCTCTGGCAACCACAAGTGTGATCTCTAAGTCTGTGAATCTTTCTGTTTCACAGATACATTCATTTGTGCCATACTTTAGATCCCATTCTGCTTATTTAACTTCTATGCAGAGTACATCACGAGAAACGCTGGCCTGGAAGAAACACAAGCTGGGATCAAGATTGCCGGGAGAAATATCAATAACCTCAGAAATGCAAATGACACCACCCTTATGGCAGAAAGTGAAGAGGAGCTAAAAAGCCTTTTGATGAAAGTGAAAGAGGAGAGTGAAAAATGGCTTATTCAGCTCTGGAGACCCAGTAAATTTTTACTCTGTTTGAGACCTAGCAATGCTGAGTTAATAATCAATAAAGAGAATAGCAGCCCCTTAAGGCAGCAGTTGTCAGGCTTACCTGCACCTCCACCAACCAGTCCACAAGAATGGCCCTCATGTCACTGTCGATATCAGTCTGCCTGGTCATATAATTTTTAAGTATAAACTTTTCCTGGCAGTAAGAAAGAAATATTAACAGATAAACTCCTCTTGTAGTTCAAAATTATAACTTAGGAAAAGCTATAAGCAACTAATACTTAAAGACAAATTATAACAAGTAATTTCTTCACAGTTCTAATGCATTATTTTTAGCTGGTATCAAATAGAGGCAGAGCAAAGTATCTTTCCCAGACAAGGTCAGTTATCCTTGGGAAATGAACACATATGATATTCAAGTGTCAGGGTGGATATTGCAGAATCTAGCAGAATATGAAATATAGGCAGGAATACTCCTATGACTATAGATGAATACCAACAAGATTCTGCCCTTTCTTTGCAATTCAGTCAAAAGCACAATATGATGCTGTATAGAGGAGTCATTCTCAAACTTTCACATATTTGAAAGATACTTGAGGATCTTTCCTTACTCCTTCAAAGACGCTTACTCCTTTGAAGAAAAGTTATGACCAACCTAGATAGTATATTCAAAAGCAGAGACATTACTTTGCCAAGAAAGGTCCATCTAGTCAAGGCTATGGTTTTTTCAGTGGTCATGTATGAATGTGAGAGTTGGAGTGTGAAGAAGGCTGAGCACCGAAGAAATGATGCTTTTGAACTGTGGTGTTAGAGAAGACTCTTGAGAGCCCCTTCGACTGCAAGGAGATCCAACCAGTCCATTCTGAAGGAGATCAGCCCTGAGATTTCTTTGGAAGGAATGATGCTAAAGCTGAAACTCTAGTACTTTGGACACCTCATGCGAAGAGTTAACTCAATGGAAAAGACTCTGATGCTGGAAGAGATTGGGGGCAGGAGTAGTAGGGGACGACAGAGGATGAGATGGCTGGATGGCATCACGGACTCGATGGACGTGAGTCTGAGTGAACTCTGGGAGTTGGTGATGGACAGGGAGGCCTGGTGTGCTGCGATTCATGGGGTCGCAAAGAGTCGGACATGACTGAGCGACTGAACTGAACTGAACCGAGATCTTTAAAATTGAGAAAGTCTGGGGTGAGGTTAGGTTTCTGCATTTCTAACAAGATCTTAAGTGAAACCAATACTGCTGAGCTAAGGCCCACACTTTTAGTATAGCAAAATTATCTCTTGATTCTTCCAAGATATACTAGGCAAAGTACAGGCTCTGGAGTCTGTTCATGTATTACCACATCTCTAGAGAGAAGATGAGACATTCATCATTCCTCTTATGAACGGCCTGCTAAAATTCTAGTTAGTACATAACCCTGGTCCCATCTGTTCCACTGAGAGAGAGAAGAAATTTTGGAATTGATGAACATTAGTGGTAAAGGAGACTGCAGATTTAAAAGGAGAAAGAAAATTTCACCAGGTTGGAGAGCTGGAACAGAGTCTGGTTTTACATGCAATGCCAAAAAACTGCATAGAGAAGGGGAAAGATCTCTTAAGTCACTCAGAAAGAGCTCGCTTGACAATTTTTGTGTCTGAGATTACCTCCTATGCAATTGGTGCAGGCCTATGGTTTCTAAGGTAATCAGACTCTAGTTCATATCCCAGATCTACTACACACTGGTTGTTTTTACTGAGCAGTTTCCCCCAACTATAAAAAGGAGATAATAATAACTACCATCATGAAGCTATTGGGAGAATTAAGCAAGATAATGTTTATAAATCCTTTAGCACAATGTTTAACTCATAGTATGCTACCAGGAGACATCAGTTGCTACTGTTGTTATTTTCCTCATCATTATTATCTCCCCTTTAAAGCTGCATTTGAAGGATGTATGGTAAGGAAATAAGAACTGGAAAATCATTTCCCCTCACCCCATCCCCGACATACCTCTCTTTTCTTCATGTAACTGAAGATATCCTTAGCATATACTGAGCTGAAAAGTGGGTCACTGTAGTCTATGTCAGTATTCCCCAGTGGGATCATCTGCTTGGAAATCATCAAAAAGACATATTAGGAAAAAGATCCAAGAGAAGCTTAGCACACACACATAAAAAATTACTCCTTTCTTCCCACTTTTATCTTCAGCTCAAGCCTTTGCCCTGTAATCTGCATACTGTTGAGTAACCAAGAAATACTTAATCCTTGTACATACCTGCTCTGCCCTAAGAACCAGGCACTATTATTATAGGTAAGCACAAGATTCTCCAAGAAAGACATTGTGATCTTACAATCTTCCAGCTTATGTCACCTGTTATGTTTCAATGCTTTGATCAGGCCCAGTTCATCTTGTTAGACTTTTCCTCCCTTCTATACCTTTAACCAGGTTATTTTGCTTACATCCAGGTTGTTTCTCCTCCAAGGTACCAAACCCCATCTCATTTTCCTTCTAATTTACAACTTATAAACCATCTTCCTTGGAGACGCCTCTGTGAATTTAACTCATCTTTAGCTAAGGTCCTATGTAACGCAGATTGCAATTACTAAGAAAGGCAATTTCCTGAAATTGTCTAACCACTACTGAAATACACATACACACAGAGCATTCCAGACCCTTGAGGGTATCCCTGAATAAATGCTTTCTAGTGGCTCGGGTATATCACTATGCCAATCGTGAAGTCAAGAGATTCTACAAGGCCAGTTTGGTTTAATATCACTTACTATATATAACTCAATTGCTTAGAAAGGCAAAAAAAAAACTTTGCAAGCAGCTACCTCCAAGACAAGAAAGAACACTTCATCTAATTTAAGAAGAAAGAAAGCAGAATACCTCCTGCTGTGATCTCTTGTCACAAGATGAGAAAGGTTTATCGGAATTGGATTCACAAGTACTGGACTTGCTTATAGTACTGCACGACATGGTGATGGTGTTGGACAAGCCTGTTCCAGATTCAGGGGTGGTGGTGGACACATCTGGGCTGGTTTCAATATGGAGGGTGCAATCTTCAAGAAAGGGGTCTTCTTTGTGAGTGAGAGTCTTTTCCAAGGCCAATGGCTCCTTCCAGACAGCCTCCTTCTCAATCATGGAATTCTCCTCCAAGGCCAAGACTCCCTCAGGATGGTCTCCTTTTCAATGCTGGGCTTCTCCTGCAAGGCCTGTGGCTGCTTAATAATGCACTCCTCTTCACTGGTGATGTTCTCTTGCAAGGTCGACTGCTTTTTCAAGAGGAACACCTCCCCCTGAGCAGTGGGCTGCTTCTTAAAAGATGATTGTCCCTCTACGCTGGCTGCTGCCTCGGGGGAGAGGTTTTCCTTCAGAATCAATGGTTTCTCAAAAAAGAATTTCTCTTCAGTGGTGTTTTTCTTCTGCAAAGCCAACAGCATCTTCGAGAAGTCCACTTTGGTATCAGTCTTCTGCAAGACCAAGGATTTCCCCATGGTCAACAGTTCTTTGACATATGATTCTTCTTTAGTGGCAATACTCTCCTGTAAGGTCAATGGCTTCTTTGAGAGGGACGCCTGTTGCAGAGAGGTGTGTTTCTCTTTCAATACAGATGGATCCTGGAAGAGGAGTCCCTCTTCAGTTGTAGACTCTTTTTTTAACGGCAACAACTTCTTAAAGAGTGACTCCTCATCAGAGGTGGTCTTCTCTATGACCGTGTTCCACTGAGTGATTTGCCTCATTTTGGGAGATAATGTTGTCTTGGTAAGAACTGCCTCATTAGTTGAAGACTTCTTCCTAGGTGATACTGGCATCATAAAGGAATCCTTACCAATCATATTCTGCAACCCCAACAGTTCTTGCCAGACAGACATTATTGTTTGAGTGGCACACGTTTGCTTCATTAAAGATGACTCCTCGGTAGAGACTGCCACATTTGTGGTCTGTGTCTTCCTAAATGACAGTAGCTCCATAAGAAATTCATCTTTACTGTCTATTCTCTCCTGTAATGCCCATGGCTTTTCCAAGGGGGCCACATCCCCCTGAGTGGTATGCTTCTCTTGCAGTGCAGATGGTTCCTTCAAGAGGGACTCCACCTCAGTGGTAGGGTCCTTAATGAGTGATTTCTCTTCAGAAATGGTCTGCAATACTGGTGGCTTAATTAAACAGGACTTACCCTGAGTAGCAACTTCTTTAAAGATAACAGCATACTAGTGGAGGTTGCCTCCCCAACGGTAAACTTCTTAAAAGTCAAAGTCTCCTTTTTAAGTGATTCCTCCTCAGCTGGAGTCTTTTGTAAGACCAAGGGCTTCTTCAAGACGGATGCCTCCTCTAGAATGGTGTTGTTCTCCTGCAATGCTGATGGCTCTTGGAAAAGGGATTCCTTAGTGGTAGGTGGTGTCTTAAAGGGTAATGGCTCCTTAAGGAGTGACTTCTCTTCAGATGTGACCTTCTGCAATACTAGTGGCTCCTTCAAGTGGTACATCTTCCCCTGAGTAGTACACTTCCTCTTTAAAGGTAGTGGCTCCTTGGGAAGTGTTGCCTCCTTAGTAGTATGAGTCTTCCTAAAGGAAAGTGGCTCCGTAAGAAAATCATCTTCATCATCTTTCTTCTGCAATGCCCATGGCTCCTTCAAAAGTGTCACTGCTCCACCATCAGTATGCTTCTCTTGCAACACTGAGAGGTCCTGGAAGAGAGACTCCTCCTTAGGGGTAGGCTTCTTTTTAAAGGACAGTAACTGGCTAATGAGTGCCTTCTCTCCAGAGGTGGTCTTCTTCACGTAGGTCATCTTCCTCTTCCTCTGAGTAGTACACTTTTTCTTTAAAGATAATGGCCTCATGGTGAAGGTTGTCTCCTCACTGGTAGATTGCTTCTTAAAAGCCAATGGTTCCTTAAAAAGTGATTTCTCTTCAGTGTCAATCTTTTCCTGAAAGGCCAATGATTTCTTCAAGATGGGTATTTCTTGTTCAGAGGTGTGCTCCTCTTGCAATGCAGGTGGTTCCTGGAAAAAGGACTCCTTCTCAGCAGTAGACTTTCTCTTAAAAGACTCCTTAGTGAGTGGCTTTTCTTCAGAGGTGGTCTTTTGCAGTACTAGAGGATTTTTCCTACAGGACATCTTCCTCTGAGTGGTATACTTTCTCTTTAAAGATGATAATGGGTTGGTGATGGTTGCTTCCTCAGTTTTAGGCTTCTTTCTAACATTCTGGAGCCCATAAAGGAAGAATCCTCTTCAACACTGATGTCCTGTAAGGCCAACTCCTCCCCCAAGCAAGACTGTTTTCCCTGATATGGGCACATATTCTTTAAGGATAATGTCCTGTTGGTGATGGCTGCCTCCTCGGTTTTACGCTTCTTTCCAAAAGTCATTGGCTGTACATCACTGTCACTCTTCTTCTGCAAGGACAGTGGCTTCTGCAAGAGGGACATTATCCCCTGATTTGTGCACTTCTTTGAAGATAATGACCTCTTCATGAGGACTGTATCCTCAGAAGTGGGTTCTTCTTTTAAAATGAATGGCTTTTTGAAATGAGATGCTTCCTCAGTATTGGATGTCTTGGAGGTGGTAGACATATCCAGAGTGAGCAGATTATCTATAATGTTTGGCACCATGGTGGTTGAGACTACTATTGGTGACAGTTCTACCTTACATCTGCAAAAGAAACAATGTCTGGGTGAGAAGAATGTAGTTCCTAGAATCCTTACCTGTCATTTCATTTTGTCACTACACTTACTAAATGTATGGAAAGGGAAAGGACTGCAACCCCAAGAGACAGACTAGAGGGTAAAAATCAATGGGTAACATAGTAAATCTACTAAGTAGCATAGTGTATAGTTTCTATGATCTAGGTCCTCACACTTTTCTAAAAAAATTCCCCCTGAAATCCTTATCTTGCTTTTCCATATATGACTTATTACCTTTATTTATATAAAAAGGCTTTTATTATAATACTTAGTGCATCGTATGAGTAATTTGCTTATGTATCAGTTTCTCTCACTAGCTGCATTTGTCTGTCTATCAGCACTAGGCATCTGGTGAAATTCAGATTGAAATTAATATTGTTTGGAGGCTTATGAGAGACGATTATAAGAGAGAGGCTTATAAATGGCTTATGAAAGCTTATAAGAGAAAGTTGGTCTGGTACTTAATGTTCATGGTATCTAGTCATATTCCCTTCACCCTAGGCTATTCACAAGATGCTTTCCCAGTGAAGGTAATAAAAAGACCAAAATAAACATTTGTTGACATGTGTCAGATGTAAAACTTTGTTTTGAATAGGACTTCACTTCAATTAGAATGATTAACCTGGCATGACCAAATCACTGGATGACTAGAAATCAGAACAAGAAAAGAGAATTACTGGTAAATATGATCAATCTGAACAAAAGTACCTCAAAAAACTAGAATTATATGATTCCATTTATATGAATCATCCAGAGGAGACATATCCACAGAGGTATATCCATAACAGATAGTAGACTGGTCAGTGTCTGGAGCTGGGAAGGGGTAGGGAGGAAGATAGAAAGGGGGACTGGGAAATCCATTCTTCCTAAAAGAAGTAATTCCCACTGGAATGAGGAGAGGATATAGAAAGGTCTTACTCCTCTTTCTAACTCTTCTTCCAATAAAAGTTTTCCTAGGAGTAAATCCTTTTCCCAAATCCTAGGTGAGAATACTCATATCTACTTGCAGAACCTGTGATCAGTTCCCTAAAAACATCTAGAAAATACACATTTTTGGCCTAAGGAGACAGTAATTTCTCTCGAGTAACAAGAAACAAGCCTCCCCCTAAGGCTTCTTATGGGATAAGCAGACTGGCAAGCTATTAATCGGCTGCTGAGAATCCCCTGAAAATTGGCTCCACACTCTCGAACCCAGACTTGCTCAATCAGGGACTGAATAACCAAAAGAGAGAAAATATGAACACAAGATCTCTTGGCAAATTCCTCAATGATAACAGCTCTTTAAATATGCACACAACATGGGGGTAAGGACAGAGAAGGGAGAGACAAGAGGCCTGAAATTCTTTAGCCACTTAGACCATCTAAGCACCCAGGGTTAATACAGTACTCACCACTGTGGCTCACTAACAATGTTCTCAATGGGAACAAAAGGCAGTCAAAAGGATGTCACTCCCTCTCTTTTACCATCTAAAGCAATGCCCTCTGAGTTCCCTTTACTCACCTTTTTATATTTATCTTATTGTTTTCAGGCAACCTATTAGCGGATATGTTCCTGTTTCTCTTCTTGGAAGAATCTTTAACAAACTCATTATTGGCTTTCTTCTTGGGCTGGACAGGTTGACTTTGAGCAGCCTGAAAAAAAGGCGGCAGGGGATGGGAGCGGGGCAGAGTAGTCAGGAGAAGGAAGCAAGGAAATGCAGAGAAAAAACTTCACTTTCAAGATATATAGAATATAGTGTTGATCTCCATACTGGCTGGCAAATTCCCAAAAAGATATTTTGTAAACCTCACATTCCATTTTGACCCCATAAGATGTTCAGAGGGGGAAAAAGACCATATAACTGGCTTTGCTGCCTGAGAACACCAACATCAACTAGCGTTTCAGGGCAGACCTCTAACACATCACGATCTGTGATACAGCTATCCCATCTCACTGAGGGGATATTTATTTAACATGGGGCTCTGGGGAACTCCACCAAAAACTCTAAACATGACTAATTCTATTAAACAGTAAAAGAAATCATGGGACTGTGAATAACATCAATTAAAAAAATCATCTTAAAGGTTATGCCTTTAAAACAAAACAAATTGAATCTAATTATATTCCAAATAAATACCATAACCACACTGAAGGACAAAATAAAGAAAACAGAAGAAAATAGAAGAAACAGCTAATCCAAGTAAACACAGGCTATATACCCTCAGTATATACATCCTCAATCAGGATGAGTTTGTGGGATGGTAGGGAATATCACAAATAAATCTGGAACTCTTTTTAATAGATGAGTTTATTATGGTAGTGTGGAAGAATTCTGGAACTTTTAGATGTATTATAGTATTGGGTAAATATGTTGATCTTAGGAACCATGGTTGTCACTGTAAAGAAGGAACATACAAATATGGATTGAGGAATATAAGAAAGAATCTTGTGCACTGGAATGGGAACTGTGTAGATTATATATATATATATATATATATATATATAGGAGTGTGTGTTACTTGTATATATAGATACATGTGTGTGTGTATATATCTTTAAGTACAGATATGTGTGTGTGTATAATGTATATGTGGGCTCCTCTGGTGGCTCAGCAGTAAAGAATCCGCCTGCCAATGCAGAAGTCCCAGTTTCATGCCTGGGTCAGGAAGATCCCTTGGAGAAGGAAATGGCAACCCACTCCAGTTTTCTTGCCTGGAGAATCCCATGGACAGAGAAGCCATGGAAGGCTATAGTCCATGGGGTCACAAAGAGTTGGACATGAATTAGTGACTAAAAGAACAACAAATATATATATTACATCCAGATATTTCCTAACTCTCTGTAGAAAGGACAGAAAAAGCAGATACCCCAGTAGCACACCTAGCACTGAGATCTTGGTCTCTAGTACTATTCCCCACTCAAAGGAGCAGGAATTCTTTGGAAAAACAGTTGACTCCCTGTCTGAGATAAAAATAGGCACATGATGAGTCTGAGACATCCTGTTATGCTGGAACAAAAATGCTCAAAAAAATGATGAGAGTATGTCACAAAGACACAATAATTAGATTCAAGGGGACCCTAGTGGCCAATCTGAACACCAAAATAACATAATAATGAACAACAAACCACTGAACAATAAAAATTCCTAAGTCTATATTAATAATAAATAGGGAAGAAGGGAAGGCTCTGCTTATAGAATGCCAAAGGCAGATTGGTAAATGGAGAGCAAGAGCTACAGCTGGAAAAATCACCATAAAGACTGGGTTAGGCAAAAATCATCAATGGATACTAAATCTAGGGGGCATGTTGATGAAGAGCAGTTATTTGCAGGCTCTTAAGAGTGTGTCCCACAGTCTGTTTGCTAGTTGCAAGAGGGGAAAAAACAGTCATTATAGAGCAGAGAAACCAGACAACATCTTGACTGGGTGATCAAAATTAACCTCACCAATGAGTGACAGATAGATATTGTATGCCTCCAGCTGTGATACCCTAAGGACAGACCATCACCTATATAGTACTCCAGTCAAGTATGTATAAGACCAATCTAATCCCACGGACATATTAGAAAAAAACATAAAATGAGGAATGTTCTATTTTTAAAAGGGGGATTGAGTAGGACTTTTTCAAAAATGTCATAAAAAACAAAGAGAAGCTACAGAAGCATTCCAGATTAAAAGAAGCTAGAGACATGACAAGTAAACACCCTAGACTGGATCCTTTCCTGGAGGGGGAAAAATGCTTATAATGTTGACTTTACAAAGTCAATGGGAAGAATGGGAATATGGGCAATAAATTACATAAAACATTACATCAGTGTAAATTTATGAAGTTGACTGCACTATGGTTATATAAGACTACTTCTTTGGGGTAATATACACTGAAGTACTTAGGGGTAAAGGGCCATGATGTATGTAAGAAGATGGGATAAAATGTTAATAATAGGTGAACCTAAGTAAAAGGTATATGTGTGTTCTTTGTATTATTCTTTTCGCAACTTATTACAAATGAAATTATTTCCAAATGAAATATAAAAAATTATGCCTTTGTATCATCATAATAAGCTACTGCAATCCAGCAGGGAATTCCTTCTTAGGCCCTCAGGTTGTTGTCCACTTCTGCTCTTCAAAGAGTTTGGCACAGTTTGTATTCGAATTTCACCTAAAGATTTACAAAGTCCTTCTGTGTCCAGCCGAGATCCACAATTGGAAAAGATGTGCATTCTTGGCAGGAGAGAGGTGGAGACTCTAATTCCCAGAGTGAAACTTTCTACTTGCCATATGTGAAGATTCAAAGCACTAATATTTTCAGATCTAAGCTCGAGGGGTCCTTTACCAGTATTTCCCCATAATTTTTTTCACCAAGAAATAGGAAAATAGAGATGAAAATCCTACTGACAAAACATAATTTAGGAAATAGACCTTATCTCCTCATCCAATGGCTCAGGATCAGCTCTAACAAATCAAAAGTTCTTCTCATGCTGGAAAGATAAAGGAAAGGGAAAAAAGAAAACTCATAGCAGACTAAATAACTAAAACAGATCAGCTCGTTTGGCCAGCCAGAACGTCACTGTGGTGAATGCTGAGAAGACAGATATGGGGACATGAAGACACAGTAATACTGATAGAAAGAAGCAAATCATCATAAAGGTAATCCCCAAAATTCAGAGAGAAAGGAGTCCTCAACCCTCAAAGAGATGAGCTCAGACATCTGCAGAAATGTTCAATCTGGAATGACTTAGGTATATTGTAATGATGGAACTTTCTCTGGAAAGCACCAAAGATAATTCAAAATGAGCAGAACTTGAAGGCAAAAGGGCAAATGGGCTTTGTGAGCTTCTGAAAAGCTAGAGGCAGAGATACTTCCCAGGGATGCCTTGCTTTCCCTACCCAGGAGGAGTATGTGACCTAACAGATGGTGAATTCGGTTGGAGAACCAGGAGAGTCCTAGCATGTATTCCCTATTAATTTGTTTGTTCTCTATCAATGATGACATAAATTTCACAAATAAAAAGTACTGAGACACAAGAGGAAAGCTTCTCATATGCTGTTAGAACTTTTCTTTGCACTGCCATCAGGGACTCTGGAGGCCAAGGGAAGCTACGCTAAGATAGGCTGCATCTGCTCCTGACTTATGTGGCTACCTTATCTCAACAAAGTTTCAAGAGCCATGGTAAAATAAGTCAGGAAATGAATCTAACTTTACAGGTCTGTGTGGGAGGCAGCTCTTTCAACCAATATATAGTAAATCTGATTATGCAGGAAGCTGTAACACAATTACACATGTTGTAATCTGTGTGGGGGAAAGACTGGTTTAACACAAAAGTGGTCACATGGCATCTAAAGAGCAGAGATATAAAGGAGAGAACTTTGCCAATGCTTACCCAACCCTGCCCAAGGCAGTAAAATATTATCTAGTAAACGTAAGAATTCTGGTAGCCACAAAATAACACTCTATTATAGAGGGCAGGACAGGCCTCACTAGGGTTCTCTGTATCCTAGATGAAATGGACTTCAAAACCAACACTAGCCATGTCTTCATCTGTAAAGGGGTTATAGTTTCAGTGTCTGCTTCATAGGATTTTATGAGTATTAAGTGGGTGGATACATAGGACAATGCTTAGAATAGTGCCTGCTGCTGCTGCTAAGTCACTTCAGTCGTGTCTGACTCTGTGCGACCCTGCGACCCCGTAGACGGCAGCCCACCAGGCTCTGCCATTCCTGGGATGTGGTAAACACTCAGGAGGTATCAGTTATTACCAATTTCTAAGACCAAAGGTTATCTATATTCAATTAGTAACATTCTAACCATTAAATTTGATTTTTTGCTAGTACCTTAATAATACCAGAAGGGAGGTAACTTGGAAGTATGCCAGGGGCCAGAGTGAGGAATCCTGCCCGTGACAAGGTCATGAGGAAGGAAGCCTGACAAAACGCAAGGACGTGATCAAGCTTCAGGGGTTCCCCCTGGAATTTCCTGAGCATCTACCCCCCAAGACCAGAGTCTGCCTGCTTTACTGTGTTATGCTTTCGACCTACTCTTCTGTCATTAACAAGGGGCTGTTCCCCCCACCTTTTTCTGGAAAAGAATTAATTTAGAGCTTTTAAATAAATCTCCTGGGCATAATATGAGTGTTTCAATCCAAAATTCCCTCTGATGGCTTTCTAGCCTGCCTACAAGACTCGTACAGCTGCGCATGTGATTGTTTGAGGTCTCCTGACTATGGGAGGCACAGGAAGCTTAAAACATCCTAGGAATGTAGGGGCTTCTGAGGAGTCAAAATCATTAGAATAGGACTGATTAAAGGTTTCATTTGTTGAGCCAATACTTGCAGCCAAATTTTCATATCTTTTTTTTGTTCATATAGTTGGTATATAGAAAAAACAAGTAGCAACATTAGATCTTTGAGTTAAGTACCTTCTTTGTTATAACCCACTGTGCCTTTGTTCTATAGAGATGTAACTTTAGTGCTTTAAGGAGATGCAGATTAAAGAAAAACACTTCAGGGGAAACGAGATTAACATTCATTAAGGAAGAGAGCCAAAAAAGTGTTAGCAAACCTCCTGGCCAGAAGATAATGTAAATCACCTGAGACCTTTTGTATACAAAAAGATATACAGAAAGGGTCAGGACTGCTGTCCCTGCATGACTCTGTATCTTCCATTATGTAAAATTTAGGGTATATGAACACCTGTGCTTTAAGGAGATGCAGATTAAAGAAAAACACTTCAGGGGAAACGAGATTAACATTCATTAAGGAAGAGAGCCAAAAAAGTGTTAGCAAACCTCCTGGCCAGAAGATAATGTAAATCACCTGAGACCTTTTGTATACAAAAAGATATACAGAAAGGGTCAGGACTGCTGTCCCTGCATGACTCTGTATCTTCCATTATGTAAAATTTAGGGTATATGAACACCTTTTGAAAAATAAAGGAGGAGGGGTTCTTGCACAAGCCTGGCCTCCCCCATGTCGATTCTTTCTCTTGCTCCCTCCCTCTCCTTTTCAGGCTGATCCCTTGGAACATGGAGGCTCACCATGTCTACTTACTTATCTCGGCTTTTAAGATCCATAAGAGAGAGAGCCCAAGGCGGGGCACTCTCTGATATTCAAACGGGCACCGGTGGCCTAAGGTAGATGGTGCAAGTTCCTTGTCTGGAACTTTATTGGTTTTCCACGTAAACCAAGTTAATCAGCTCTTTTCTCTGCCTAAATTTCCTACTACACTATTTCTTCCTAATCTAATCTTTTATTTCTATATTAATAAATAAATAAGTTTTTCCTCACCTAACCGTCTCCCCTTCGAATCACCTTGGATCCACTGGGGCCAGACCCCGACAGAAGTAAACTCAAGAATTCTAGTCACAATTGAGTTTCTAGATATCCTTAGTCAAAAACCAGATCATGGAACTGTGGTCATCAATGGTTCTGTACATCAGAGTCAATTTTGATTGTCACTGAGTGGGATGCTGCTGGAACTTAATGCCAGGGGCCAGGAATGCTGGTTGAATGACTGGGAGTTGCAAACTCCCAGTCATTCAGTCCTACACAGTAGAAAAGCTGTCCTATTCAAAAATGCCCATAGTGCCTGAACTGATAAACACTGCCCTAGACTACAATGAACCCATCATAGTATTGACACTTGCCTCCAAGGCCGAGACAGCCAGTAGAGCCATCTCTGGACTTTACCTAAATGCAAGATTCCATAGTTCTCATATCTGTCTACAATTTCACATCTGATCACCATTCTGTCTGAGGCTTTCAGAGAGCTCCACCAATTAATACAGATGGTATGTGCCAGCAGAAAAGCCCCTACAGTTTCTGAAATTGGGTCATTGATTCCAAATAAAATTGGAATTGGTTCTCAGCATTCTACAGAGGGTCAGGGCTTGGTAAATTAGAAAGGTCCCTCAAGGAAGAGGTTGTTTGAACCTTATGCAACACCATAGGACTGAACTAGCATACTCACATTTGTGAGATCTTCAAAAGCTGATCTCTTTTTGAGTGGTCCCTGAGGTGAAGATGGAGATATCTTTGCTTGGTATTTCTCATCTTTCTAAAAAAGTAAAAAAAGGTAAATGAGTATATCCAATTGTGAACAGTCTTTTCAGGGACTTCAGGTCATCTTTTGAGCTCAACAGGGAAATGCCTGAATCTCCAAGCAATTGGGAATGCCTATAATAAACCCTAATAAATTACAACAAAAGAAAGTTTTGGCACTCACTGCTGCTTAGAGAGTCCCTGAAGGAGGTAATAATCATTGATGATGGTGACAAGTTGTAACTCTTAAAATGAGCAAAATAGCTTGGTGAAGCTAGTTTTCTCTCTTACTCCTCTCATATCTATGGCTATCCTAGCCAAGATTAATCATGACCATCACCATCACCTTGTAACTCCCAGTCATTCATTTAATATGGATGTTCCCAGGTAAATTAGTTCAATAATTTAACAAAATTTAAGTGTCTTTTATGTTAAGTAGTTAATTTAAGACATTCTCAATAAGGATAATCACACACATACCTAGATACTGATCCAGGATCAGTCCTTTACTAGCGATTGACCTTGGAAAAGTCAATTTCTGAACCTCAATTTTCTCATCAGTAAAACTGGAAAGATGACCTACCTTATTTGAGGATCAAATAAGAGAATACATGTTTTTTAAAAGTCTATATAAGCTGTAAATGGGCAGAAATAGTATTTTAAAAATACATAGTCCAATGTGATTTTAAACCTCATAAGGAAAATTCTGTATTTTAAGAAAGGAGTTCGGTAACTCATATTTATCCCTTTTAGTGTATACAAGGGAGGAATGGGGTAAAGGAGGCAGGGTGAATATTCTGGAGCAAAGAGAGCTTTCTTTCTAGCTAGTGTTTATCTGAAATGCCTTACCCCACTACCAAATGAGCAAGACTATCTCTGTGGGGTTAAAGGTTAAGGTAAATCACACTGTAGGGTTTTTTCTATTCCCTAACAGTTTTTGTTTGGTGAAAGTGTCCTATGTATCAGATTTCCTTTATGAACTGAGAACTCTGCCTTACCTATGTCAGAGAGTTGTCATAATGTGAAACAGAACACTGAAGTCAGACCATTTATTTTCTCTGTTTCTCTCTTTACATTATGTACAGTTAGTACATAACACAGTAAGTGATTAGAAACTTAGAGAATTGGATTCATATTACAATAGACCAATTCTAGTACAGTGGAGCAATTCTGAAAGAGCTGAGAAGAATTACTTCTGTTTTTTAACTGTTTAAGCTAAGAAATAACTAAACTATTAGTCTTTCATCTAGTTCATGATAAATAATCCTAATGGAAATAATTA